>JAVHLV010000096.1:0-214273 GCA_036785495.1 Colletotrichum neosansevieriae | reverse complement strand
ACTATAATTTAGCTATATAGCTAGAAGAGATAGAGAACTCTTTACTAATATAGAAATCCCTTTAGTTAACTAATATATTTCTACTATTACTATAAAATTCTATAATATATCTATTAATATTAGCTTTACCCTATAAGACACTCTATATAGCTAATAAGACTTTAAGAAAAATCCTTTTTTCTCTATATAACCCTCTATATTTAAACCTAGCTAACCCTCACTCCTAGATAATAATATAGGGAACTTTAGAGATAATAATAAGCCTGGAATCCCCCCTCTAAGAGATTTACTAGGGTTAGCTTTATCTAATATATTAAACAGTAAACTTAATTATCTAGAATGCTAACTTTAAATATAAATCCTTTAAATACTAAGTTAAAGTATAAGTGCTAAACCTTAATTATAAGTTATAATTATAGATATACTATCTTATTTTAAATATTTTAATACTTTAGATAAATATAACTATAATAGAGAAGACTATATCTAATAGAGAGTTAATTAATAGAAATAGATAGAGCAGAATACTTCTAAAAGATTATATTACTATAATTTCTTATATCTATCTTAGTAGGGAGGATAGTTTTAGCTATATTAAGGTTTAGAATAGGATAAGGAATATAATAAGAAAGAGAAGGTTATAAGGCTATTATTAAGATATAGTTTATAACAGAAAATAATAGTATCTAATAAACCTTTTTAATAGCAAAATCACCCACTAAGAAGAAACTATTAAATAGAAGAGTCTATAAATAGGATTTTATATATTTTTTATATAAGTAGATTTAATTATCTATTAAAACTCTCCTTTATAATATTATAAAGAGTCTTAAGGGGATAATTAGAATAGAATAAGTAGGACTTAGTAGTATAATTTCTAAGAAAGCCCTCTTAGTATATAGATTTATTATAAAAGAACTATAGTAAAGGAGGGAGAAAGAGCATAGAAATAAGGGAAACTTAGAAAAATTATTATTATTAATATCTTAATACTTAATTTTTAAGTTTTTTAGGATTTTCTCAGTAAATTTATACTTATTTTTAGTAATCTCTTTTAATTAGATCTGTAAAATACTTTATATATCTTTTAAGTCTATTTTTATTATTCTAGCCTGTTTATAGGTGGAGTTATATTATTTACTGTCCTTTCTGGCCCTTATAGTCCTAGCCTTTATCACTACTAGGCACTATATTATATAAGCACTAATATATAGATATATCTGCTTATTAGGCATCTATAGTTAGTAATGCAAGTATTACACACACACTTAAGGGATACCCTTATATATTTATTCCAGTACTAACGAAAAGCAAGATTGCTAAGTGTTAGATATTGCGGAGTTGCAAACCTTCACAGTCCTTTTGAAGAAATCATAGCCCATAGCCCAATGTCGCTAGCTGGAAAGAAGCAGTTGCGACAACAACCCCAAAATGTGACACCGATAGGATTCGAACCTAACTGACTACAAGTATGGATACTTCCATTTGCCACAGCTGGAGCCGCCGCAATATAACACGGCCCGCATTCGGCCCCGGACGGGAACAGCCGACGGAAGTTAAACTCTCTTGCTGATCTTTTAAAGAGTACCCCCAACTTACAATTTCAAGACATGGGCGCTAGAGGAACCTGCAGTACCTGAATGCGAGAAAAAAGGAATCGCAAATGAGCTAGGTAAGTCCTTCGCCCTGGCCCCGCCATACGGAACAACTCTCTTCAATCTTCTAGCGATGAGATCAAATCTTTCATTGCTTGATCTTAAGTAGACCGACCGAAATAAAGCTTGGATGAAGCTATAGTCAATCCATACAACTGCCGCACACCAGGTTGGGCGGCGGATGGAAAGTACAGACGCGAGTCAGGATAGTCCAATGGCAACCATCATACCGTTGCATGGCGCGTTTGACCAGAACTCTATCCGCTGGGACATTCAAATCTCCTCGTCGCACCGCTTGGACATTACCGCACAAACAAACGATCCCACGTGCGGCACAGGATAAAGTCCCTTACATGAGGGCGGGAGTTCCGATCGACTCCATACCCGTGCTTCTCAGCAGAGTTTCCCAATATTGGCCTCCCTCGTCCTCCCCGGTTTCATAATCCTCCATCACTCCCCGCCTTTTCCCCTCCTGCTGTTGAAGGAGCTGGGAGACAGTTTGTCGTCAATCGACCCTTGACACTGCCGTTAGGGCCTCGAAACAACATCGCGGGCCCCATTGCCCCGTTCCGCTACCCGTTCGATATTCCCACTCGGCGCATTGGGTCGGCTCTCCTGGGTCGACATACGCACAAGCACTATCTTGATGGGGTCAATATAGCAACAAGTCGCGGACAGCAAGCATTAGCAAAGCTGAGCCAAGATGTTGGTGGAGGCGAGAGATTTGGTAGGGCGCGCCAGTATCAACCACGAGCCGCAACCACTCGCGGGAAAGGTCGTCAGCATCATCGTCGCCCTAGTATCAGCATGCACTCTTGCAAGTTTGTTCGGTCAGTGTCATCATGCGCGCGACACGCCTACTACGTCAGATTGGAGGCGTCTCGAGAACTTCGACCGAAAGCGGCAGGATTCCTGACAGACGTAATAGCTCTGCGAGTGACGACCGTCAAAGACTGGAGGGTTCTTCCATGGACTATGTGGCGTAAAGACTCATGAAATTCGTGTGCACCGAGAAAAAAGACCGCTGACAATCTTCTAGTTGTCGTCTTCATTTATGTCTTCTCGTTCCTCTTCGTGTCTGGAACATCGATTCTCCAATTCGGCTTCGGCACAGATCTGAACTTCGCAACATGTTCTGCGGCAACGCTCTTTTGTCTGGGGGCGTACGTCACGACGAAGGTTGGTACTCTCCCTTCTATCACGACATGCGGGTAGTGTCTAACTTTCGTAAATCGTATAAAGCTGGTAGGTGACTTAGGGGAGCCGTCATGCGACATTTGGCATGCTGACAATATCCACGCAGTTTATCTACCTGTTCATGGTAGATAGAGCGGTAGGTTTGACCACAAGAAGAAAAAAAAGAGGCGTGATTCTCATTGCTGATTACCCTTGAAGCACATCATTCGGCAGACGTCGAAGCCACGTTTGAAGTCAAAGCTCTATCTCTTCAACTCCTTCGGGATGCTTGGTAAGCGGACGATGTACTGCCACTTGACACCTTGCTCACTATTATTAGGAGTGTTTGTCATCATCGTTATCATGAACTTCATTTTCCGCATAACAAATTTCGAGAATGGAATATGCGTCATTGGCCTGGGGCAGAGTATGATTTTACTTCTCATTTCCTTCGACGCCGCCGTCAACGTATGTACCGCTTTGTCTCATACTATCATGAAAAAATCGTCTGACGATCGACAGGTCTATCTTACTATTCTCTTTCTTCTCCCGCTACTGAGTAAGATTCACGGATTACTACACTACTTGCGGACGTGCTAATCCATTCCAAGGTCTTCACTCGGTCAAGTACAACTTTTGGAAGCCATGGACTCTAGATTGGCGAAATCGCCGAATTCCTCGAGCCCCGCCGAATGTTCGACTGAGGCGACTCGTGATCCGCACCTTCATCGGTTCTTGCTGTACGCTTGTCAGCAGTGTGACGTGCTTGGCCCGAAACCTTTCCTAAGTGATTAAAAACTGACGAAACTGCATAGAAACCTAGCGGTTCTTGGGGCGCTAAACGGAGAAGTTGCATGGCTGTGTTTGTTGTGCTGTAACACTGACAGTAGGATCTGCTTCAAAATCGAGCTCCTTCCAATGCCTGATTTGCTGACAACACGTCCGTCTAGTTTCCTTTTCTGCCCTTGTTATGAACTGGATCACCTCTACAGGTCAGGAGTCGACCCTCCGCACACTCACACGACCGTCGAGAGGAGTATCTACACTGCGTCCTGAAGAAGATCCAAGCGTTCCGCTCGATCCGGACGGCAACAGCATGAGAAAGACATGGGAGCAAAGAAGGACGCACACCCAGACAACAATCTGCCTACAATCTGCCGAAGAACAAGACGACCACATTCACGACGATGTTGAGCTCAATGATCGTCATTTTATGGACCACGACGAACGAGAGTCATTGGAAAGCCACGATCACGACAAGGACGATAGCCGAGAGACGCACCAGGAACAGGAGTCCAGGCATTCCGGCATTAAGGACGAAACAAGTTCAATGAGACTATAATGACCACCGTTATAGAGCAATTTGTTTTTTGGCTATGTGGATGGATGGCGTGATACCAAAATGCACATGGCATGCTTAAAATTGGAGAACCCTGCGCACCGGACCGGACGGCGTTGGGGAATTCGAGCTACCTACTACGATCTATATAGGTAATTAAAACTTATTGAGAGATAGAACCTCTCAGTCACGATTTCAATTCCTGTCCCTAGATTCTCAAGACTCGACTCACATGCGACAAATTCGAGTCGACTGGCGGCTGAGTTTGAGTCTATGACAGCCGCAGCTATCGTCATCACGTCTCTCTTGGGCGGTCGTTACAGCTGAGAAGTGTGATGTACGAGCTGTGGTCACTAGGAGTTGGAGAAAGCCTGATCTGACTTAATTGCACTTTTGTGGCAGTTTCGTGGGCGCTGCTCAATTGCAGCTACTGGATTTCTCAGAACTAAAGGGTTCAACCAGGAACGTGCCGTATAACGATAGGTCCAAGTAATTTAAGCCAAACTAAGCTGAATCCTGGTATGTGAAACCTCAGGGCTCTTCATCTCGTGAAAAGAGAAGAACATGGCAAAAAACCTGAATTGAGACGATGGAGCCTTTGTGAGCTGATGCACTGGAAGCATGGCATTGGAAAGTTTATTGGGACCGAGCCGACGCAGCTCGAATTTGAATCGCTTCTGCTGGCAAGAAAATAAAAGAGGACATTAATGTTGATAAAAGTACATTGACTTTAGTCTTTCATTATGCGTGGCGGCAATTGCCGGATCATCAAACATGCTGCAACTGCTGCAACTGTCTGCGAATAACGCAAGCCGTTTTCTTCATACTCGTGTTGGAATCAGGCAGTTGGTGTGGTAAATTCTTTGCCCTTGGGAAAATTTCGCCCAACCATGATACCAAGGGCATTCGTTGGCTACGGTTGCATACCCTCCATGTTGATCAAAACAGGCACCACCGAACCTGCCCTTACATGTGCCGAGCTTGCGTTCCTTTAGCTCTCCCATGTAGGGGGGGTATTTAGTGATTTCCGTCACATATCCACCTAGATATTAGGTTCGTATGACGAACCAGCCTGTGCCAAGACGGGAAAAATGGCGCGCAGGGTTTTCGTGAGTTGCAATTCTGGCGTGGTTGGAGTGTTTCGGGATTAAGAGCAGGATATGCTCAAACGTAGCTGGACGGACCATGCCAAGTAGAAGAATCACTACCTAGACTCAAAGTCAGTGACTCAGAAGTTTCTGAGTATTTCTGCTGTACCGTGCTCTTTTCGTCATCTATGAATATCTGACAGATATGATTGTGTCGCGGCGGTTATTAAACTTGGAGCATCTCCTCTCGTAAGAATCTTTCATTGCCTAAGTACTTGTCACATGGAGAGTCTCTCCTCCCTTCGAGACGTGTGTACCGTCGAAATACACATACGTGCGAGAGCCCTTAGTAACATGAAGTTGTATTTGATTAAACCTTAATAATGAGTATCGGTCTTATTTACATTACTGTCATCGCTCCAGCTGCAACTGAACAGAGCGTCATCTCGAGGGAGCCTTACGAATCACTTCGATTCCGAAGCCCTCGGACGCCTCCGAGAACAGCTGGGGGAATGCCTGCAATGTCTCCAAACACTTCTTCGTTATTAGTAGTAGGATTCATGAAGTTACCGCGGACCAGTGAACAACCAAAATATGTCAAACAAGTAGTGACTTAGCAGCTTGGTAGACCAATGTCTTACTGATTCGTAATGGTAAAATAGCCAAGCAGGAAGGTCACGCCGTGTATGAAAAAAAAAAAAAAATACATTCTAGACCCTAGAGATCGTGGTGTTAGAAAACGGCAGTTGAACCTAGCCATGAACTCTTTGGACCTTGGTAGAATCTACGAAATGAGATCCACCAACCTAATATGATAGTAATTCGATTTCTAATACCCAAACCCAGTTTCTAGAGAATCAAAATATCGCAAAGTCCGTCGACGCTCTGTAGGAACTCTAGGACTCTATGGGCGTTAAAGTGTCACTTGATTTCCTGGTGAAGGTCTCATATTTCTTCCCCACTAAAGCGACTCCCGCGTCTTAATCTTGCGCCGTAATGCCAAAGCAATATAGGTGCTGGTATACCAGTAACTGCCGCGATGCCGGCGAGTAGGCTTCCACCAATACCGTATCCAAGCTGTCCAAAGAGTGCCGGAACAAACAGTGGGAAAGTAAAGGCGGCCATTGACCTTAGGAAGCAGCACGCTGCCGAGGCAGAAGCTGTGTGCAGCGGGTAAGAGTCGGCGATGTAGGCCGAGATACATTGATAGGAAATCATGGTGCTTCCCATGACGATTGCGATTCCAATCTTTGAAACGTGAGAAATGAACTTTCAGCATTGAGTACGCTTTGGAAAGAGGAGGCTTGCCGCAGACTTACGTTTGGGATCAGGAAGTACATCCTATTCTGTGCTGACCATGCAAACAATAGGATACCCAACGGCGTGATGAGTGAGGATGGGATCATTAACGGGATGCGAAACTCAGGTATACCTGCCTGGCCCTCAACAAAATCGGAGCGGCGTCTGAGTTTTCTGTAAACAGCATCCAGCGATGGTGCGCATATTAAAAGCCCAATCAAAGACCCGGCCGCAATTGAGACATAATTCAAGCTGGCTTGGCCTTTCTCCATGCCATAGTACTCCTCCCACAGTGTCGGGAACCCTGAAATGACAAGGTAGAGCAAACCGAAGTTGAATGCCTGCAGTATAGCCAAGCTTTGGATAATCGGCTGGGTCCCTAGCATTACCCACGGCCTGGACAGGCTGACTCGGAGTACGCTGATGAGCGTCTTTTGCTGTTGTTCCCAAATGGACCGGTACTTTGCATTGCCAGTGATAGTGCGGATTCTTCTGGCTTTCAGCACTAGCAGTCGCGGAGCATACGTCTCCTTGAGCTTGAAAAACGCGACAACCTGCACGAAGACGTTAAGGATGACAACCGTCCAAAAGGCCCAACGCCAACTGGCGTACTGCGATATGTATCCACCGGCTTTGCGGATATCAGTTGAGGGTCAACCTTCAGATGCAATGAAAGATTGACCAATAGGACCGACAGCAGGGCCTATTACCAGTGCCAGCTGCATGATGGCAACCCCTTTGCCGCGCTCTTCTGGTCGCCAACAGTCTGCGAGGACGCCACTACCCATCTGATGCCCTGTTGGTCAGTAACATCTTGTCACTGCTAGAAAGAAAGACTTACTCCCGTCGTTGCACTACCCCCAATTCCGGCCAGGAACCGAAATACAATGATTTGCGTTTTAGACATAGAGAATCCGCAAAGAGTGGTGAACAGGATGAAAATCGCATTGCCTATTCTGATGATAGGCGTCCGGCCCCATATTTCAGAACACGGAGATAGGATGAAAGGCCCGAAAGCGTAAGTGATGAGGAAGATTGAGAGCACGAGCTGGAGCTCTACTTCGTTATCAATGTGAAGGTCGTGGCCGATCGGGCCGAGGGCCGGAGCAGCGATGGACGAAGAAAGGGGCGAGAGAAAAGCAAACATAGAAACTATGAGTGAAGTCTGCATGTTTCCATTCACTCCATTAGCTCCCGACGCGTAGACCAACAAGAAAGCGCTCTTACAGCCCATTTTCGCTGCCTGCTCCAGTTCTTTGGGTTCGCTAGGTCGTCTGGTCCATCCCATGTTACCTGGAAGGATCATGAGCATGGCTGCGTATGAATTTGAAAAGGCTGTCTTACTGTTGCATCTCCCGGAACAAGGTAGTTGTCTGTCTCCCAAGTGGGAGTTGTGGGAGATATGTTGCAACAGAGAGTAGTAGACGAGATGTGAAGGCGACCTTCGCACAGCGTTGTTGCAGAACCTTGCGTAACCGGTCTCTGGGTTTTCTCGATATCACAGATGGGTGTGTTCGAAGCCTCCATAATGAAGAACCAAAGGAATAAAGCTGAACGTCAACGACTCGACGTTTGTCGACAAGCCCACATGTACGCATTGCCGGCTTCTCGAGGGGTACTTAAGTCTTTTGTTCAAGCCCAAAAACCCCCCACTGCTTAGAGAGAATTGATGGCGAATGCGTCAGATGTCTGAGCACGCCAGCCAATTTAGTTCACATTACAGCTGGTGGGGAAAGCTGAAGCTCAGACACGAAGACCGTCATCTTCACAGTAATGGCTAGACGGATGAACTTTGTTGTGCTCCTTGAGCTATTTTGTGAAGACAGTGGCCGTATCAACATCTAGTGGTATCGCTGAACTTGATTCCTTGCGGATGCGCTAAAGATATGAGTCTAACCAAGATCTCATTTCCCCAGGAAATGGCGGAGCGGGAAAAAAACACCAAGATGTGTTCGTCGAAACCATCCATATTGCCAAGTGCGGAACAGAAGAAGAGAAAAGAGTGGCTGGGCCTCTATCTTATGAATATTACGCTAAGAATGAGCGCTAGTACAAATGTGCTTCGTTCACAAACACTCGAGCCGAAACTAAGGTCTGTCCAGGATGGTTATACCGGACGAACTAGCCACAAGATTACACATGGAGATCGGTGTCCAGACCAGCTAGACTAAGACGCTGTGATGTTTAAACGAAAGATCCTATCGTTTCCTGGTAGGCGCGGCATGGATCGTTTTCGCGGGACACACGTCTGGTCTGAAGCCCTTATGGTGCAAATGGACAGGGAACATAGAACCACAACTACAGCCTCAAACGCCAGGACGACAGGTCAGCAGACCAAGCTAACCCAGACACACATAAGAAGCACAAGAAAGCTTCTTAAAAAGGGATCGACGTCTACAGAGCGACACAACAAGCTTATAGTAAGTGGAAGCCGAGACGGTAATAGCGTGGCGCCGTGTCTCAGCGAAGCCGCCGAAGCGGATAATGCCACGGCCTTTGATTGAGTCTCAAAACCCCAGGTTCGTGGCCTTTGCTGGGGCACCGAATTCACCGGCCTAAATCTGGGGTTGCGAGTAAAGTCATCGAAGAAAGAACTTCTAATTAGCACGGAATCCAAAGCGGAAAAGCCGTGCCGTTCAGCTGAAGACTAGTTGCGGCTGTTGTCCCAGATAGCTGGGTCTCGATGGACGCCACAGGACCTCGAATGTATCCCTAGTCCGAGAAAGGCGTAAGGGCAGGCGACACTCACAGAAACAGACAGGGTCATTCCACACAGCAGAGCATCAAAGCTTAAGGGACAGAATTTGGAGCAAAAAGCTGAGGAACAAGAACTTGGGACGTAACCTAATTGAACTAAAAGGCAAAATATTGGACGAACAGGGAATCGAACCCTGGGCCACTCACATGCTAAGCGAGTATTATACCACTAAACCATTCGCCCGTGATCAAGGCTAGCTCATATGAGATTGAGTAGGTTGCCAATTTGCAATGGTTTGCCGTTTCACAAAAGTGTTGGACTCACGATGCTGTGGGCCCTGATGCATAAACAATAAGTGGTAAGTCCACGGGCAAATTGCAGGAAGAGTATGGTTAGGAGCCCTTGCACTACCGCAAATCAAAGCTTGGAGTTTGTGGCCTCTGCGGAAAAAAAAATGCATACTCTGAACTGCGAATAGCAAAATCTCCTGGCTCACACAGTCGCTTCCAATAACACTCCGAGCGGCCTGGGGTAACATTCGACAGGGTAATCAGGATGATGCCCAAACATGTGGAGTTGGAGCCGTTTTCCGGCCGAATAAGTCCTGCCGAAAAGGGTAATTCCCGTTGTTGTTCCGATATTCCAAGACTCACGCCGGTTCATCCAAAGGTTCCTTACCAAAATCCAAGGTCGGGACCAGGCTTGAATGGCCAGATGCGCTTTAGACCTTATGCACTCGACCATATCATCCGGTCAGCCGCCGAGCCACAAGGCGCAGACTTGGCGGGTGGTCGTTTCCAATATTTATTAATGCGACGCAAAATCCCGGTTGGGCCTCGGGGACGCACTTCCTACTTCCGTTAACTTCGTATTCCCTCACTCTTTCATATACCAGTCCAGCCTTCAGTCCGGGTTACTTCGATCTCGGCGGATTCACATAAGACGTTCTGACGATCTTTACTGTGGCGGTAGTGACTTTGTTACGACTGCCTCCGAGATCCAGTCTATATAGCCAGCCTGGCGGGTTCTTCTTGGTTGCCGTTCGAACAATCCAAGTATTTCTAAGCAAGTCCTGCGTGTGAGAGACACACACATCCTGTTCAAAGATGCGCTTGACCATGTGCATGACAGTGTTGACACTTGCCAATGTGGCGTGGGCTCACAGCCGCATTACTAATTTCGTCATCGACGGCGCTTCATACAGCGGATTCAATGCAAAGATCCCGGATAATCCAAAACCTCTCGCAGCCTGGAGTACGACCGTCAGTGACGATGGTTGGATTAGCACGGAGAGCTACGGAAGGCCGAATATGGTATGCCATCGCGATGCGACGAACGCCGATGGCCACGCCACCGTTTCGGCCGGCGATACCATCGATATACAATGGCAGGGCTGGCCAGAGTCACACCACGGCCCCGTTCTGACGTATCTGGCATACTGCGGTCCCAGTAGAGGATCCTGCGAGTCGGTCGACAAGACGCAGCTGGATTTCTTCGCCATTGACCAAGTCGGGCTCGTTGACCCGAACAAAAACGCCACCGATTTCGCGACGGCTCGAGGGATTTGGGCTACCGATATTCTGATTCAGAATAATGCGAGCTGGGTGGTTGAAATCCCGTCAAAGGTCGCCCCGGGATACTATGTTCTCCGCCACGAGATTATTGCCCTGCACTTTGCCAGATACCCGGGACAGGGAGCTCAGCATTACCCGCAGTGCATCAACATCCAGGTTACAGGAGATGGAGACGACATGCCGGCTGGCACTCCAGGGATGGATCTGTATGAGGCTGCCGAGGCGGGGTTGGTGTACGATATCTCACAGAGCCCGCTACCACCGTATAAGATCCCGGGCCCAACGATCTACGGCGGGGCCAACACATTTGTTCCACAGACGGGAGCGAAGGTGTTATCATCAGCGACGGCTGTGCCAGGGATTCCGAAAATAACTGGAGATGGAAGGATGGCACCTACGGCCATTGAGGCTCGAAAGGCTGCTGCATTAGCGAACAAAGATGTGCGGCCTGGCGTGAGAAGGTTGCCCCGGACGCCGCGGGCGGAAATGACTGCGCCGCCGAAAGCAGGGCCGTAGTGGTCTTGGAGATCAGATTTCGCCGAATTGTACTTCGAGCGTGTCGTTGAAAACGGTCGTGCTTTTTTGTTTTTCGAGTAATTGTTTGGTAACTGAATGGCTTTCATGTCAAAGACATGTCCCAAGAGCCGTGAAGAGAGCTGAAAGAAATTGTCACAAGGCGTTGTTGAGGGGGACTTCGACAGAACAGCTGGGCGTGAATGACAGCTTATTTACACATTTTACGGGGCGGCTTGACGGCCGGTCGCAGGGAGAACCCCGACGTCGGGCCCCTTTGCCGATACACCGGGGGTATTTTGCCGATCGATTACTGTCGTCTTCCCCGCGCCTACATCAACTCGGTGCCTTCTGCCAATGATCGAGCCATCGACTTTGACCAACTGCACCTCCACCATTGGCGCGATTGCTCTGGAATTTGTAGCATTGAGAATTTGTATGCCACGATGCTTCCACAGATGAAATCCTTCCTAGCAACACCTTGCCAAGTACGATCATACTCGTCTTTGGCGGGTCGTTCCTTATCCGGTCTGAAAATCAATGCCGACCGACTTCAAGAGACTCTTCACAATACATGCCAATGGGGAGCGGCTCATCGATATGGGAAGTAAGTGTCATGTCCATTGGTCTGACAAACCATGCGCTGATGCCAATCGTCAACGACAGGGGCGCAACACAGACTGGTATGGCCCGCTTGGCACTTTCGGATGATGATGCAAAGGTGAGACGTTGGTTCGCCGATGAAGTAACAGGAAACCTCGGCTGCGATCTCACTGTTGATGAGATGGGAAACATGTTCGCAAAGGCTAGAGGAGCCTTGAACTCATCGGGCCCGATGACTGCTATGGGAAGCCATCTTGACACCCAGCCACGAGGTGGCCGCTACGACGGGATTTTGGGTGTGTTGGCTGCAGTGGAAGTCATGAGAACATTGAAGGAGAACGGCTACGAGACTCAGTACGATGTGGGCATCGTAAACTGGACAAAGTGAGTGCATCGAATGATTCTTAACAATTAATCGACTAACGCGAAGCAGCGAGGAAGGTGCTCGCTTTCCCATGTCAATGATGTCCTCGGGTGTTTGGGCTGGCAAAATTCCAATTGAGAGGGCTTGGAATATGGGAGACATCTTTGACTCTTCCGTGACGGTAAAGTCAGAGCTTGAGCGGCACGGATATGTTGGACCGGTCTCGTGCTCTTCCGCGAATTATCCTCTCGGCGCACACTTCGAGCTTCACATCGAGCAAGGGCCCATTCTGGAGGAGAATGGCAAGAAGATCGGCGTGGTACAAGGTGCGCAGGCGTACCGGTGGTTCACGTTCACCATCAAGGGTCGCGATGCTCACACCGGCACAACGCCTCTCAAATCTCGGTCGGATCCTCTGCTCGCTGCGTCAAAGATGATCGCAAGTTCCAACGCCCTCGCAAAGAAGCTGGGTGCGCTGGCGTCGACTGGTGTGATCAAGATCCCGCCTAGCTCCTCAACCAACACAATTCCCTCGGATGTTACCTTTACTCTCGATCTCCGACATCCAGAAGACAGCGTCGTCGAGGATCTACAGGGCCACATCATCCGGTCATTCGAGGAGATCGCCAAAGAAGATGGTCGGGGTGTCCAACTGTCTTGGACTCTCGACACAGATTCACCCGCAGTAAAATTCGACAATGAGTGCATCCAGGCCGTTGAGAACGCCGCCAACGGTCTAGTTGGACCTGATGGCTGGCTCCCCCTGACGAGCGGTGCTGGACACGACAGCGTCTACACGAGTAAAGTATGCCCAACGACGATGATTTTCGTTCCCTGCAAAGACGGCGTGAGTCATCATCCTGAGGAGTACTGCAGCCCTGAAGACTGGTAAGTGAATGTGCAGACTCATCCAGATTGACCTTGGACTGAATGATTTCTAGTGCGAATGGCACACAAGCCTTGTTGGAAGCCGTGGTAGGCTACGATAAGCTGAGGGCCAGAAGATAGCCGAGTTGAACTGCAGACCGAGCCCGAAACAAATCATGTCAATGTAAAGCGGCTTTCTTTTGAGACCTCATTTCGTCTCCCAGGTGACATGAAGATGAAATTGCTCATGTTTGGGGTTGCAGTATTGAGAAAGTTTCTTATCATTGGAACGGTTGAAGCGTTGAAGCTTTGAAGTTAGGCGTATGAATTTGTAAGGCATGCTCGATTTCTCAGCACGAGTAGCATGTTCATGTCAAGACGCGCCCTGTCGAGCGGTGATCTTACCGCGTTTGTGAGACTCGTCCATGATGTCACACTGTCGGAGTCGCCCGCGGGGAACCTCGGTGAATCCCCCGCAAAGTCTCGCAATTCTCCTCAATGGGCGACACCAAGAACACCTGCGCCATGCACACATCTAGATCAAGGCGCGTCAACTCAGCATAAAGCAACTACAGTTCCCCGCGAAGTCAGCCCATCCTGAAGGACAACGTCGCAAAGTCAACGCACAATAGCTGTTCGGAATTCCCTGCATTTTCCGCCAGCATCAGAAATGGATCCTTCCATCAAGCCGTATAAGATTCAGGTGCCAGAGTCTCAGCTCGAGAGTCTGCACGCCAAGCTAGAGGTTGCCAAGTTCCCTTTGGAAACCTCACTTACCGAAAGCTGGGACTACGGCGCGCCGACTTCCCATGTCAAACGTCTCGCGCAGTACTGGCGCAATGGCTTCGATTGGCGCGCCGCGGAGACCAAACTGAACGAAGTTCCTCAGTTCGAAACCACCGTCACAGTGGACGGCTTCGGTGATCTTTCGATACATTTTGTCTGGCAGAAAAGCAAGCAGCCCGGTGCTGTTCCCCTTTTGTTCTGCCATGGATGTAAGGGCATCTCAGTAACCATGTGAAGTTGGCCGGGGGTATTATTGACTTACAAATAGGGCCTGGCAGCTTCTACGAGGTCATGAAAATTATCCCTCTTCTTACGACTGAGACAAACGGACTCTCATTCGACGTCGTCGCCCCTTCCCTCCCGAACTTCGGTTTCTCAGGTGGACCCGACAAGCCTGGCTTTCGCATCCCCCAGTACGCTGAGGTGATGCACAAGGTGATGCTCAAGCTAGGCTATGAGCAATACGGTAAGGCTAGGCACCACAAGATGCGAATGGCGACGAAGCTGATTCCGGGACAGTCACTCAGGGCGGCGATTGGGGGTTTTCTATAACCCGTTTCATGGGCCTCAATTACCCAGACCACGTCCTTGCGTCACATGTCAACATGGTCTCTGCCGGCAAACCCTCTCTCTCCAAGAACCCCTGGCAATATCTCAAAAGCCTGTGGCCGTACACCGAGCAAGAGAAAAGGGGAATCGAGCGAAGCGGATGGTTCGCACGTGAAGGTTTTGGCTACAACCTTCTTCAGCAGACGCGGCCGGCGACGATTGGCTTGGCCCTGGCCGACTCCCCCGTAGCTTTGCTTGCTTGGATATACGAGAAGCTGCACGACTGGACCGACGGCTACCCATGGACGGATGATGAGATCCTCACGTGGATCTCCATCTATCAGTTTTCAAAGGCCGGTCCGGAGGCCAGCGTTAGGATTTACTACGAGATGAGGCACCCGACGAAGCACACGGAGCCAATGGAGTGGATTCCGAGCGTCAAGCTGGGGATCTCCATCTTCCCCAGAGATCTATTCGTCCCTCCCATCAGCCATGCGAAGACGCTTGGGCCGGTTGTCTTCGCCGTGACCCACGCAGACGGCGGACATTTTGCCGCCTATGAGAGACCTCAAACTTTGGCAAAGGACTTGAGAGATATGTTTGGGAAAGGCGGGGGTGCTTACGATGTGTCGCAGAAGCTTCTGAAGAACAGTTTCAGGGCAAAGCTGTGAAAGCAGTCGAGGCGAAATAAGCAGACGAGGAGAAGTACATGCATTGAGCGCGCGGGCACATGGGATCGCTGGATAAAACACATGAATATCATGATTAAATTCGGGGTCTCGTGGGAAGATCGATCATAGGTAGAGACGTATCTGGTATTCTTGCTCTCATTCTGCACTCATGCTAGGCACACGTGTTGCCAACTTGATTCCTTTTCGAGTTCTCGAGACACGAGATATCTCCAGCGAGATTGCTGATGGACGCACGACGAGCGCGTAACGTCGTCACAAGCGCTGGACAAGTCGCTCAGCGGTCAAACTCATCATCTCATGATACCAGAATACTTGAGTCAACATCCGCCAGACGACATGGCAATAATTACGTAGTATCCCACTTGTTCCAAAAGAAGGCTTCCCTCGTGTTACGGTATATTTGATGCGTCCCAACCTTCAGGGCCAAAGGCCTTTTCTCTTCCCTTAGGATTGTACTCGGCAGTTTGGGACAGCCGAACCCTTTCTTGTGAGCCTTTGAGGACCTTTTGCCACCATTCAGGCGATAACTTCTGATTATAAACCTCCCAGAGGCGAGGAAGATAATGTACGTCCTGGACACAGTACAGAAGAATGTCGATGGAAAGTGGTCGTTCATCAAACACCTCATAGCCAGCTCCGCACTCCGGGGAGAAGAGGTAGTGACCCTTTTGCTTGACGTTCTTCCATTCCACCAACTCTTCCGTTGTAAACGCTGAGTCTTTCTCAATGCATTTCGTCAATCCGCATATGAACTTCCTCGTGTATTTGCGAGTCGCGAATTCCATCAACTGGAGATCCTGAATGCCCGCCAAGCTGATACCGAAGTGGTGGAAGAGAGCATCCGAGTCGTTACGCACATCGGAAAGCACTTTGGGGATCGGCTTGGACTCGAATATGTCTTTCAACGTCATGTTGTTACTCCCAGGCGCGGAGAAGCAAGCGTGACCCAGGGCGCGAACGTCGACAAGGTATGTGTGCTTGAGGGTGGCCAGATATATCTGAATAATAGAAACAGTACCCAGACGACAAAGGTTATTGCCCTCCAGGTCTACATAGAGAGAAGGTGGTACAGTTGTGTAGACGCTGATAGCGTCAATCATTTGCGCCACTTTGACGATCGTGTTGACGAGTTCGTACGACGTCGCCTTGATTGGGTTGACTGCGTTTTCATGGCTGGGATCCGACATCTTGCCGGCGAGTGTGATATCAGGCTTCGGTAACTATTGAAGTTGGACCTGGTCCCGAAGGACGCCTTTTCGGGCAGATGAGTAAACTGTCGTTGAGTGTTAGTAACGATATGAGTCAGTTGTTGGTCTGACGGGTGACATAAGCCACTAAGTTTGCTTGTCTAGTCCCAGTTCTCACTTTCAAGAATCTTAGTGTCAAACAAATTGGATTATGAACCTCCAACCGCAAACATTTTTAGGGTTCATGGTTTTTGCGGAAACCACTGCTCGGATTTGAATAATCATGTGAACGCAATCTCACGAATCGATTTTATTTGCGCCCTGATCTTCATAATGTCTACTACTCCATTTGCACCGGTTGACTTTCTGATAGAGACATCATTTTTGGAAGTCAAACAAGAAGCGTTTTCTGGAGCAGTGAATGCCAAGAAAATCGCCCACCCAAGAGACTGATGTGTAAGGTAGTCGATCGGAACTCGGGGCTCAAATAAGAGCAACCCGGCTTGTCCGCAACATAATCAGTGACGTTCCGGTTGAAGGCGACAACGCATATTTCGTCAAGCGAAGTTTTTGGCATCTCACCTGGCTTTTATTTTCATCGTTGGTTTTTGTTTTTCTCTGGCAAATTCATGTTGAACTCACGTAGCGGATTAAGACCTCAGCTGTGGGTGGATGTGTGCGTGTTGATGACTTGTGACCTTCAAAACAGAAGACCAAATGCCTACGTGCAGGATCAGTCTGCCTCGAACTCCTCCAGTCGGATAAGCATCTGTCGTCATAGCACCCTCGCAAGCACGACATCGACGGAAACCCCTTTGACTTTCCTTTCTCGGTGACTGGTCTCTCTTGGCGAGAACAACGACTGGAGCCGACCCCAACTTGTCCAACCAACTCCACCTCATCCACATAAGGCAGCGCTGAGTGCTGAGAGGGGTTCTCCAAAGTCTCCAAAGGATGCAATGCCTCACTCAGGCCCGCTAAAAAGCTTGGGTCGCAAGCAATCTTCTGAGCCTATCCTTTCGAATTGTCCCTCAAATATTACCTTCAGTGACCTTCCTTAAGAGGTAAGACTTCCCAAGGCAACCTCAGGTCAACTTCGAGGAATGTCATCTGCCAAGACGAACCAGCCTGCTGACGCTCTTGGCGTAGCCGTCCCTATCGCTCATCACGCACCAGATGAGCCACTCACAGACAATTTGAAATTGGCAACACGGATACCATGAAGATTCACCACAATCCTGCATCTTCGCTAGTTTACCAACATTTATGACAGTTCAGGTAGAAAGAAACAATTGAAAAAGACTCATCAGTTCCTCTCGGATGCCCAGCGTCTCCCCGTGTCACCCACCTCACAGCCCTCCTATGCCCCAGAAGCCCTGATCCCCGCTGGTGCATCTTCCTGGGATAGGCTCATGAGACAATTCAGCGATTTGACGGCTTATTTTGACTGAGGAAGCTATTGTGCTCCTTTGTTTTCGCGGCATCTAGTATGGCGAGCCAGCATAATTGGATTCACCACCCTGTGAAATTTACGTCTCTCCTGCAACCCAAGGGTTTCCCATATTCAGGGTACCTGGATAAAGAGTCGCCGTGACCCTTGTGTGACGTTGCAGTGCGAAGAAGTGCGGGGGCCCAACAGCACCGAAGAAGCTACGAGTGCAGGGGGTGATCGCCCGTTTACCTGTTGTCTTGGGTTGCGATACAGGAGCTGTAAGATGCAGGGCGAAGCACGCATATAATTCCTCCCTAGTCCCCAAGGGCACCCTCGGTCGTGTGTTCCGATCGTCCCAGCCTACCTGAGCTGAAGCTCTAAACTCTATCTCGCTACTGGATCTACTACCTTGACCGAATGAGCACGCTTCACATACCGTGAGTCGGACGCCGCTTTCTCAGCTGATTGACGACAGAAGCAGAAGGCAATGAGTGAGCCACTCAAAAGCGACCACCATGTCGGCGAGAACACGCAGGCGCAAGAAGATGATGCTTCGAGAGATGTCGGGGTCATCAAGAACCAGGAGACGTACGCGTATTCTGAGTCACGCAAGATTGGTATCACCGGTGCTGTCTTCCTGATTCTGAACAAGATGATCGGAACTGGAAGTATGTGACGGTCTTCATTCCCCACATGGAACATGGACACGGCCTGTACTGACTGGACAATGCTGTTGCCTAGTCTTCTCAACGCCCTCCGGAATCTTTCAATCCACCGGCTCGGTTGGCGTTAGCCTGATGCTTTGGGTCGTCGGCGGCGTTCTAACGTTCTGCGGCATGTCGGTCTTTCTCGAATTCGGCCTGGCGATCCCTCGGTCCGGGGGCGAGAAGAACTATCTCGAGAGGGCATACAAGCACCCCAAGTACCTCGCGACCTGCGTTCTTGCATCGCAGATGATCCTTCTTGGCTTCTCGTCCGGCAACGCGCTTGCTTTTGGCCGCTACGTGCTTCTCGCGTCCGGCTCCTCGGCCCCGGATGACTGGATGGCTCGCGGCATCGGCGTCGTCGGCGCGACCTTCGCTGTCGGCATCCACGCCGTCACTCCGAAGTGGGGTGTCCGACTTTTCAACGTCTTGGGCGTGTTCAAGGTCGTCATTCTGCTGTTCATCGTCTTCTCCGGCTTTGCTGCGCTCTCCGGCCGTCGGCGAGTTCCTGATCCGCAAAACTTCCAGAACGCATTCCGCATCGAGGATGGTGAAGGCTACGGAAACGGCGGCGTCTATGGATATGCGACCGCGCTGCTCCGTATAATCTACAGCTACAAGGGATGGGAGAACGCCAATTACGTCGTCGGGGAACTCAAGAGTCCGAGGAGGACTCTCGCCATTGCTGGCCCTTTGGCCGTTGGTGGCGTTACCATTCTCTACGTCCTCGCCAACGGTAGGTAACCTGTTAGGCACTCAGTTTGCTCACACGAATGCTGACGTCTCGTCTCAGTCGCCTACTTTGCCGCTATCCCCAAGACTGAGCTCGCCACTTCTGAAGCCATCGTTGCTGGGGTCTTCTTCCGTAATGTCTTTGGGGATGGCGCTGGCGCTCGTGCACTGCCTGCCTTCGTTGCAGTCAGCAACTTGGGGAACGTGCTTGCCGTGAGCTTCGCCCACGCTCGCCTGAACCAGGAACTCGCGAAGGAGGGCATGTTGCCCTTCAGCCGCTTATGGGCTTCCAACAAACCGTTCAACGCCCCTGCTGGAGCGGTAGGTCTCGCGGTGCAAGAGTCGAGTTTCAAGACACTGACTTCACATACGCTCAGCTGTTTCTGCACTGGATCATAACGGTCGTCGTGTTGTGCGCACCTCCAACAACAGGCCCTGCATACGGCTTTATAGTAGACCTATATACGTAGTCAGTATCCGATTTCCATTTTCAAGTCTCTGCGGTATTCTTTCCCTGGCCTTACTGACATATTTTGCTGCGCAGCCCAGGTGCTTGGATCAACGCCTTCGTCGGGATGTGGGTTGATACCCGTCAGGTTTCCCAGGTTCCCGAGGATTTTGCTAACATCAAGCTCACAGCGGCCTTCTTTACCTCCAATGGAGCAAACGGGAGAACTGGGTTTCTCCATGGCATACCCATTTTCCGATTACGATTCTCTACGTACTGGCAAACGCGTTCCTGTGCGTCGTCCCCTTCATCCCACCGACGGGGTCTTGGACAGCCGAAGGCTATCCATACTATGTTTTCCCAATCGTCGGAGTCGGTGTACTTTTGTTGGGTGTTGCCTACTGGGTGTGCTGGACAAAACTGTGGCCCGCTCTCGGAGGATATAAGATTGTGGCCGAAAGATCGTACGATGAAGAGGGACATGAAGTCATTCGTTACCGCAAAATTCCCGTTGGGAGACAATCTGGCTCTGCTAGTTAACTTGGAGTACACGAAATCACCATGGCAAGGATACTGTTGCAGATTATTCGAGGCTCACGGGTCACGCGGTGAAATGGATAATTGTTGAACTAGCTCTGCGCATGCAGCAAGTGTAGTACAATCAATTTGCTCAAACTCCACTACGCTATACCATTAAGCTATTGAATAAGGAATGATACGCTCTTCTCTATTCAAGCCTCTCACGCTCCAAACCCTCCGTATCACCAGGCTCACGGTACGTGCCCTTCGGCTTGGCGGAGCGCGTACGCTCGTCAACAATGTTACTCTTGTCGATGGCATCCTTGTCGTCACGTTCTACTCTTGGCTTAGTAATTGACCATCGCATAGTATGGAGATTGCGAACCAAGTTGCTCATCGGTGTCGGCGGTCTGAGCATCGATTGGGTCTTCGACCTTAGCATCGTCATCTTGAACCCGGATGGGCTCTCCGCGTTGAGGCTGGCGAGAGACATAGTCATTGTCCTTGACCTCGCCGGAAGGAATATCGTTGGAAGACATGGCGATCTTGTTTTCAATGTGTTAAGCGGTTTAAATTGGAATGATTTAGTCAAGGCTTGAAAGTTGGTAGGTTTGGGGATTGGAAAGATAGTTTATTGACGGAGTGGGATTCTCCTCGTGTCATATACATTTCTTGAAAGGCGTGCAATTTACGGGCTTTGTTCCTTTCAACGAAATCACCATTGATCAAGTCACTGAGATCATTACCGGCTGCGGCAATCAGTCTATGACGCTCTCATTTACACGAAGAAACGCGCATCAACGCGCCCCGAGCTCAGTCCCCAGACCCGTGCAGCTTCATTCCTCCTCACGACGCCTAGTGCCGATGCCGCTAACGGCGCCACATTGAGACAAGCATCGTCAAATTGGCCTGGCAACTGCGCACCAGGGATGGCGTCCCTTGTTCCTCATTTCAGCCTCCTGTATCTCTTGGCCTCCTGTATCTCCGACCATTGCCCCTGGTCTAGCGCCAAGTACCCGATTGGACAATGGCTCAAGGTCAACGATGCCTGGGCCTGGCTGAATCGGCGATTTGCGCACCGACCCTTGGTTGACTCGGTGAGCTAGCTTGGGTCTGTCCTGGACTTCGGTGAAAGGGTCCTCACCGAGCATCCCGCTCAGGGGTCTGTCGGTGTGACATCATTCCATGTCTCGACTGATTCCGCACGTCGGGTGAGCGGGCCGCATCATGTTGACGTTTGAACTTTGCCATCACCCCTGCGCGCCCCTGCCCCGCATCAAAACGGCAATGATCTTCGTTCCTTTACATCACCCTGTTCGAGAAACAATCAAGTTTAATTTTGCCCAGACGGTACTACGTGCCAGAAGAGGGCTGAGGTCCTCCTTGGTGTTCGAAGGACCAAATGCCTTATCAAAACGAAGTAACCTCTCCTCGAGTTGAGAACGCAACCGCTGGAATTCCCTCCTTCTCACATCAGAACTGGATGACCTCTCATCATCAAGTCTGATCTCGCAACTCTCACGTTCCACCATCGATCCTGCCCCCTAGAACGCACTTAGTTCCGATCCGATCGGCCCCCGATAGGAAATCAAGGTGTCATTGTCCAGCTTAGAGAAGACCAAGCACGGCAGCTCGTCACTAGCCCTCGCCATCATCGTTCAGCCTTTCCCCATCCGTCTCTCACGAGGCTTAGCGCTCTCCCGTTTCCTATTTCACACCCCTCTGGGTCGCCCGAGACCCCAGGACGCCCACCCAGCAGCCATGCCGTCACGACAGTCCGATCGTTACCATCGTGATCGGGCGGGCTACGACGACGACTCTGACTATAGCAATGACTATCACGAGCGCCCGCCCGCAACGCGCCGTGTTTCACGGAGCGCACACGAGCTAGATTCCGAAGCAAGGCATGCGCGGCGCCGCGGCCGCTACAACGACGAGATCAGTCCCGTCCGGCACGGCACCCGTGCTAGGTCTCTCGACCGCCGGCCAACCCGTCGCGGACGCCACGACAGCTACGACGATTCGGACTACTCCGACAGCGAGGATGATCGACGAAGGCACCGTAAGCACAGTCGCGGCAGGGGATACAGCAGGCGACGAAGAGACAGCAGGCCTCCGTTGGCATCGTCCTCGCGGTCGCGTCTGCAGAGACGGGAGTCGGACAAGTCACACATCTTGCAGGCTGCTGCTAGTGCCGCCGTGGTAGCTGGTGCTGCTGAGGCATGGCGAATGAGGAAGGACAAATCGTCTTGGCAGAAGAAGGGGACGAGGATGGCGACAGCTGCGGCAGGAGCTGCGGCGATTGCGGCCTTCAAGGATAATAACCCCAAGGATTACGGGAAGAAGGACGCAGTTGGTGCAACGGTTGGGGGATTGCTCGTTAATCGATTTGCCCAGAGCCTTAACAAGTAAAGCACGCCAAGACAGCATGGCATCGACGAGGCGCAGCGGTGGAAGTTTTACTACTTAGACGATTACAACACACTTGGATCATCCCACGTTACGATAATGATACATGAACTCAACCAGCAGCCTGTGGTTTCGAAATCTTGCGCGGCATCTTATAACATGAGCGGAATGTCTGGTTGAGCCTCTCGAGTCAAGGCCTATTCACTCAAGTCTCAAAACATCTCCCTGAATGAGCCAGCCATACCAAATTTCTTGAAGTTTTCTGCAACTACCTTGATATCTCTGCCCGACCTATCGACGAAAATGGCTGATACAAGGTACTGTCTTCGGGCTGGTCAGTCACGAACCCTCTCATCTCCGACCTCTCCTCTGTCAACGTAAACTCCTGGAGCAACGAAGTCGGCATACTCACAGACTTCACTGTTGGCCTGCTTAGTTGTTACCCAATTACTGGGTAACAACATGGGAAAGGCTTCCTTTCCCCGCACCTTTCGACCTTCTCTTCTAATACTCGTACTGCAACAGTTTTGTGTTGGTGGACATGACTTGATGAATGGGAATGTCGGGCGCAAGACCCAACATCGGCAAAGTGTCGTTCAAAGATGCTGGTTGGGCGATGACTTCTCCCGTCGCTGACTTCCTAATGCCAGAAAAGTCGTACATGCGGGTTTCCGCAGCTTCTTGTTGCCAAAGCCACCACAGTCTGTCAATCTGAACATGATGAAGGAAAAATAAAGGATCTGCGGAAAAGGAATCAGTAAATAGACTTGGAAAAAAAAAACCAGCTTCGCATGGCAACCGACCATTGGGGGATGTTGAGGGTAACATGTCTCCGCCGACTGACTGGTGAATGGCACCATGCGGCTCATTCTCCAACGTCGTTGCGAATTGGGAGAAATTGCCCGAGCCTCGAATGATTCCCGAAACCTTCTCGGGCGTGTACAAATCCCGTTCGAACTTGCCGTAGTCGACGCCGATTCCGCTGTTGAAACCGCGATTCAAGCAATGCGGTCGCAACCCCGTCTCGAAATACGAAACCGTCATGTTGCCGAACGCGCCGTCGGTGACGCACATCACCAGAGGATTGGGTCGCGAGGGCGACGTAAAGCCACCGTTCAGCCCGTTGCCTCCAAAGCCCGTAGCCGCGTCATCGGAGAACACGGGGCTTTTGGACATGTCGTCGGAATCGAGGGTCCAATCCCAGTATGTCATCGGCCCTGCATAACCGCACTCTTCTCTCAACGCCGTCTCGTAGATGTGCACAAAATACCGGTGCCATGGCAGGAACTGAGCTACGAAATGGACTGCTTCTCAGTCAGATACGGTCCTCGAGAGCAGCTGTTCGCTGATGGGGCGCCGACTCACTTTCGATGTTGAGGTGTGCGTGGACGTAAGGAAAGTCGTTGTAGCGAGAGGTTTCCAGGCCGATCTTCGACGGCAAGCTATCGAGACATTTGACTGCTCTGATGTAGTCTGCTTGACCTCCTTGCGATAAGCTCCTCCATTCGACTCTTCGGGAAGTCTGAGCAGTGTTGCTGGCGGGAAGGCCGTGCGCCGTGTCGGGCGCGGTTGCGAGCAACAGCAAAGCGTTACTGAAGAGAAGAGAAGCCCGCATGTTTGCAAATTCGGTCTCACACGTGGTTTTTGACAAAACTCTTGCCTCAGATTGGGGAGGGTCGGCCGTTCGGCACTTAAATACTTCGTTGAATCTCGTATTGCCCCATGTCCAGTTTGCGGAAGCGATTGTTAGCGTGGTCTGCAATTTCGGCAACACCTTAGTGACCAAAATTGGCACTGGCATCTGTTCCGTCCATCATCCCGGCGCAGCCGCAGTACCATCTCCACAAAATCGGCGAAATATACGAATGCTTCGTTTCTCGGACAAGACCAGAAGTTGAGGCAAGACCCGGATGTCCCTGTACGAATAAAGTGAGATTTGATGCCCTTAACTTGTAGCAATATAGCTTGAAATTGCTTAAACGCTCGACGTTCGATGCAACGAGTCTTGCTGACGGGTTGCTAGAATTATACTCAATCACTCAATTTCAAAGGAAACTTGATTGTGACAGAGGATACGGTCAAATTCCAAGAATCACGGCCATATAGGTTTACCGGAAATTACGTGGTTGTCGAACTAAGCAGTGGTTATTACGGCATATGCGAATGCCATACTATTCTATCGTCAGCATTGGCCACCAGTCGCGGCGGCGATATCGTGTTGAGTAACACAAAGCAGCTCAAGCTTGAATTAAGATATGTTCTATACCCATACCATATTCGTCACTGGCGACGTGATCTAACCTTTCCCACGCGGTATACACTTGATAACTTTCTTCGGGAGCATATACCTTCAACCGCACTCTTATGACGGAACCCTGCTGCTGCAACCGCTCGAAACGCCTCACATGAACCTGTGGAGACAAGCAACTGCGAACCAAGTCACGTCCATATCATCATAGGGTCATAGCGTGAGCGATCGATACTTTACTCATCTGTCTGTGATGGAACGACGATGTAGAGGTTCTTTGCTCTCGCGCTGACACTCGAGATACACAATGCCCCGTCTAGACGTAATGGATCCCTTTCGTAAGAAAATACTTAGCCAACACTAAGAGACCATGTGACCTGCATAACTTCCATGGACCACGAGGGGCTTGGGATTAGTCTTGGCGGACTAATTGTACGGTTGCTGCAGATATTGTTGCATTTCAATACACATTCGAGAGTCGAGACCAAGCTTGAGTGACGCATATCTTTTGAAAAGATAAAGTGAGGCTCAACGTATTGCAAATGAAACACAAGCGATATCTCATTGGCACGCCCTGCTAACTCCAAATATAGGGGATTAAAGACGCTTCTAACCACAATTACAGTAACCGAACATTGTCCATGTCCCGGCAACTAGTATTTCGTCAACGAAATCTATCGCAATTACGAGACCCTTGGAAATACAAAAGCTTAATTACAGTGAAAAGTCTAGAAAACTGCGCCATGAACGACCTCAAGGCCTGTTTCTAAAGCTTCTTGTCAGAGCTAGTATCATGCGTGCAATGAGGCTATCAACATTGCTTTGAAGGTAAGTGACATAGCAGATGGTCGTGAATCGACAGAGATTTCCGGTATCCAAGAGATCGTGTCTGGGACTTTCAAGTGACCCCAGCTGATGACCCTATTCCCTTGCTCTACGGGTACGTCATGAAAAGTGTACTCTGTACCCTGGCGGCCGTGAGGATCCTTGACACTAATGGTGAGTGATGGGGCTAGCAGGCTATGGACGACCCATGCTACAACTTATGGTGCGTTGCATACATGGAGACATAAAATACCAGCCTCTAAGAATGACGTTTGCAGTTGTTTTTTCTTGGAAACTAGAATGGCAGAAGAGCTTCCCAGATGCTTTCAGTCTTGGTGGCGTTCGCTAGGTCCGGATTCGACTGCATGAGAAAAAGATGTGGCCGAGGACCTGCGAGAAAAGGGGAGTAGACACCCCAATTGAAGCAACATCTCTTGACCATGTTCTATGCCAAAAACACTCATCGCATAATTCTTTCTGAATCTCCCGCTGCAGCATCGTCTGCATCGAAGATACCACAGGAGGTGAACAACCGTCGACCATTTCGCGCGGCTCATCAGACACCGAGTTGGTCATCTTGAGCAGATGGATGTCACCGAGTGTTCAGTTGACGGCGATGGCGACTTGTATGGGCTCGGTGTGCGCATTGGCGTCTACTGCCAGTGGATATCGTCCTGGATCCGGATGGTCGTCGACGACGAGAGCACCGAGGAGGTGCACGCGGTCAATGCCATCTTCGTTTTCGCCATTACCACTGCCACGATCTTAGCTCAGGTGCATCACGATGTTCGACCAATTGAGTTGTACATCATGTTGCAGATATCTCTCGGTTTCTTCATGACGGTTCTCAGCACCGTCGGAGTTCGAAACCACTTTTTACGTCCAGAACGAATCGAGCTCATATGGCACCATTTTCGCCGAGTCGTCGAAAAGCGCAAGCCGGATCAACTGAGACGGAAGAAATTCTGGACTCGACAACGCTTTCAAGAAGTCTTTGGTGAAGAGAGAGAGTCCAAGGGCTTTTTCAAGGCTCTCTCCAGGTCCGTTCGGAGAATGACGAACGACTATCTGGAAGACGCGGCTGCAAAACAATACGTTTCAACTCCCAACTTGGAGATTCCCTTTGAATACCTCACGCCTTTCAAACCAAGCTATATTTCCTGGGTTGGTGTCCTGTGGAGAACGTCCATCCTCGGGATTGTCGCCAGCTTCAATGTTTACTTTTGGTGTTCCGTCATCGAAGCACCACAGCCTGATAACAGATGCGGTCCTCCACTCATTTTCATGTTTTCGAAGCAGCGTATCCACGAGCCCGTCATTATACTATCACAAATCGTCTCAATCATGATAATCATTGTGGTGCTGCCAATACTTCTCTTTCTGGTATCCGGGGCCGTGTTTTTGTTCACCCTGTTGGCATTTGTCATCGTCAGAGACACAGTCTACCTTCTTGTTCCCAGGGCTCCTCGAGTAACGAAGAAAGCACGTCGCCTATTACTTCCAATCCTTGAGAAGATTCAGTACTACCTCAGGGTCACCGAGTTCATTTTGAAAAGAACGCCTAGTCTGCGGTTTCTTATATTTATCATTTGGCTTTTCATCTTGATAATTCAACTGCTAGCCTTCTTTACAAACCTATCGGACCCCACCGCGGTTGGGGTACATGCTGCCATACGGGCAGGTATTTCACTGTTTACCCCAAGACGTTCACAGAGTCATCGTGATGGAGACTCACCCCATAGAACTCAGCTCCAATCCGGTTATGATGAAAAGTGTCGACTGAGGTGAGTTCATCCTGTCTCAACAACCAATAGTTGGAGTCATGCTGAAAGCCTTAGCAGCTCCATCTGTCTATTTCTCAGCGTTTTATGGAATGTGCTGGTCTTCTTCGGTATAACATGGTTCATTCTGTCAATCGAGCTTACGCTGGCATGGAACAACGTCCAGAACGTTAACGAAATCAAGACGACAGGGCAGCTCATCCCCTTCATCATCGGATGCGTCAGCACATGTCAAGTTATGAAGCAGGTGGGCCTCATTGGCCTCCGCAGAGTAAGACCATAACTTCACTCCAGGTCACAATGATTGATAATGCACTACTGACAAGGACGTAGTTGTTTCCTGATTGGAAAAGCTATGAATTGGAGGCCACATATACTGCTAGGGGCGGAATCAAGTTTCACATCAATCATTCTGAGCTCCATGATGAAAAAAGGACCGACTCATTAGCCTAAGCGCAGCCCATCTTAAAAGAACCTTGAGATATAGGAGGAGCGATGCGATCACCTAAGCCTCACGGGTGAGGACTAGCTATGTCATAGGTATGGTGACATATTGCTTAGACTTACCAGATTTTCCAGACTTGTGCAGTCCTGGTCAGAACGAATGAGTTGAGATGAAGTCGGAATTGACTCTATACCATGACCAACGTGACGACCCAACGTTCCATGGGTAAGTCCTCGTACGCGGTGTCGATCACCATGAAAACCAAGCAGACGCTTATTAACATGTCGTTTTGGTAAAAGAATGACAAGGCCTAGACCGCGCAGATCTATCATCTGTGTTATGACGTAGAAAGCAGAGTAAAAGCCACACACAGGCAGGCAATGGCGATATTTGACCTACTCGCGTGGGGAGAATACTGAACACCAACGTGCAAGAAGGAAAGACGACCCGGCCAACTGGTTCGCGTGGTGTCAGATTGAAACCATGCGTGCTTTGAGATTTGCACGTGCGGGGGCAGAAGTGATAAGAGCCTTGGACGCATGCATCGATATCTCGTAGCAAACATTAGCATACTAGAGCAAACATTTGCTTCCAACAGGCAGCCAGTCCCAACAAGTTGGGACCCGGGACAGGGCTATGACGTCCCTATGTCTTACAACGCTGAGTGGCAAGCTGGACAAGTCGATTTTCTAGAGCCTTAATACTACCGAGGGCTTGGTTTAGCTTTCATCACTAGGAGAGCTTCGAGTCCTCGACCTTTTTCAGAACATGGATATTTGTTCTGTTTCGGGTGTTCCATGAAGGTTGTCATTTGTTAATAATGCCATTTCCGGGGGGCACAGTGACGTGGTGAGACGGTGAGAGAAGAACCCTAGTGATTGGGGATCAGGGTGCAGATAAAGAAACCGGCGTCCAACATTCGGTCAGCGGCTGCGGCACAGGCAACCCTGGATCCCCCGGAAGAGACGTCAGAGACGAGTAAGGCAAAGTGCAAGCCAATACGTACCGGCTCACCGCAAGCCCGGCGCAAGGGACCACCAACAATGGGACGGTGTATGCGAGTTAATTCCTCTTGCAGGTGAGGAAGGGCTTAGTCAGTTTACCTAGTTGATTAGGGAACAATGTTTGCTTGAATTCTCCACTCATCCGTCTCAATTTCAACAAACGTCCACTCTCTGGTTCCCTCCACCCCCGTTTTATTCTTGGGGGGGAAATAAGAGACACATCGAAACCGTAACTTTGCTGAGCGTTGCACAAATACCGTCTTACCCCGATCATCCACACGGAGAAGAGCGCCTGGTTTGAAATTCCAGTTCTTCAGAGAGACACACAGAGAAGCGCGCAAACACACAGTACACTACGCTACCTAGGTAGCGCCCCCATCTCCAGTCCCGTCCGTACCCCATCCATTCATTGCCTGTGAATCTGCACATCATCGACAAGGGAGAGGTGAGCAGCCAGCACAAGCACACACATCAGAGGGAGGATTCGGCCCCCCCCCCTTCTCCCCCCTTCACCGAGACGCAAGTCCCAGTCAGTTTAGCTCCGCTTCGTGCCGGATGGGAGTCCCGTGACCCGCGTCGAACGCGCCCCGGACGCTCAGGCACGCACATCGACGCGGGGAGGTCGGAATGATGATCATGGGTGACACCCAGGAGCTTCACGTCAACGCAGAAGGGAGGAGGTCACCTCTTGCTGCTGCTGCTGCTGCAGAAAGCAGAAGGCATAGCGAACCCAATTTCAAGCGTCGCCGCATTACCAAGGCCTGCGACTTTTGTCATCGGAGAGGCCGGAAATGCAAGCCTGCCACCGAGCAGAGCGCCGTTACACCCGTCATTGGCCCCGATGGTCAGCATAGCTGTCTGACTTGCATCGAGCACGGAGCCGAATGCACATGGAACCGCATCGCCGCCAAGAGAGGCGTCAAGTCGAAAACCTCTCCTGCTTCTGTGAGGCAGTCCCAATCCAGGGACGGCTCAGAACGCTGGTTCTACGATGAGAGCCGCCACGGCAGCACCAACCTTGTCCACCGTCTCATCTGCATCTTCTTCGACACGGTGTACCCAGTGTTTGTTTCCCACCTCAGTCGTCTTTTGCTTCTCACCTCCGTAGCAGAGCAGCTGACCGCGCCAATTTTTTTTCTACTAGCTTCCCATTTTACGATGAGAAAACCGTCATGAAAGAATGGGACGAGACGAAGATGTCATCGGATCGAGCCGCCTTTGCCCGTCTCATGGCCATTTGCTCTCTGAGCGCATCTCATGTCAGGGACGGAGCCATGTTCAATCCAGACGTCCCAGATATGGTCCGCGACGAACACCAACAGGCTTACCTAGAAGACGGGCGCAAAGCCATCCCGGAGGACAATCGCGACATTTCCAAGGGTGAAGTTTTCCAATACCTTCAGGTTCTCGGCACCATGTCCCTGGCGGCTATTCAGGTCAAGGACGACGCTCTTTTTGAGCAGTATCTCGGCCGCTACCACAATATCGTGGCACAAGCCCAGTTCCAGTTCGAGAAGCATTGGGGGGACAATCTCACATCAACCGAAGTCTACGTCCGGCGGCAGTTCTTCTGGTCCATGTATCGCCTCGAGGTGCACTCTGCGCTCATCCAAGGCCACGTCATCCGCTGCCCCGAGTTGCAGTGCGGAGTGGGTTATCCGGTTCACGTCGGCCTTTCCGGCGTACTCGATCCCACCGAAATACCCGTCTCTGGGAGTTCGACAAACACCAAGACCGAAATCTTTTTCCCCGGAAGCTGGCTTGTTGGCTGGAACTACATTACCGACCTGTACCGCATCCTAGAACACGTCATCGTCCGCATGCGCAAAGCACGCGTCCAGGCAGCCCACACGGATCGTAACAACATCAACATCGACATACTCCTGCCTTCGATCGACGGGATGCTTCACGAAGTCTTGGGTCGGAAGAAGAAGCTGCCTCTTTACGCTTCTCAAGCTTTTCCGTCATCCAACAACCGCGAGGAGAACCTGTGCGGCTTTCAAGTCGCCAATATTGCGTGTACATACCAGGTAAGATGGCAGAGGGATGGGCATCGTTCGTTTGGTGGATGCGTTTTGATGCTGACGCGGGCAGCAGCTCACTCGTATGGCCGCCTTTGCATGCCAAAATCAGTTCGAAGAGGCGTGCGGCGCTGCTATTGAATTGATTGAGGAAATAACCCGGGTCCCGCCGGAATATTTACGTGCAATAGGGCATCCCATGGTAAATTTCAGCCCCTTTGTTGCACGCGAATAAGCCGCGCTATTGTGCTAACTAACTAACCATCTGGTTAGCTCCAAGAACTCGTCGGTGTAGGCCATATCCTCAGCAGCTTCATCGGCCGCCACCTACATACACATCAATACTTCAAACTAAGAGATGTCATGTTAGTAGATTTCATGCGTACAGTTCGACCGTTAATGAACTTCAGCTCACCTACTGTAGGAGAACCATGGCAATTTTCCTCCAGAATCTGGGCTCATGTCTGCCTAACGCACCACAGATATCTGGCAAACTATTCACCTACATCACCAAGATCGACGAAGAAATCAACCGACAACAGCGAATTTTAACTGCGGTGGAAATACCGCCACCGGAAGAACTATCGAATGGACAGCAAAGTATGCAAGTGTTGCCTACTACGGCTGTAGAGCACTACCAGTTGCAAAGTATGCCGTTGATGAATTTTACAGCGCCAATGGACTTTATGAGCAATGTTTTCACAACAGCATTCAATGATGCGCCCGAGATTGATTGGCAATATCCCATCAACAACCAATGGTCAGCAGGATAGGTCGCTGAGGGGGTTGGTTCGTGGGGGGGGGGGGGCGCATCCACGTCGCACGTGCAAATACGTGCAATTCATTATGCAGTATCATTCGACGAGCCAAAAAAAAAACCGCCTTTTAAACTACAGTCCTCAGTGGAGGGATCAGTTCTTCACTTCTCACTGCGCAAACGCTTTTGGTGTCATTTGCTCGAGCCTCGTTGCCGGTGCCTGATGTTTGCCGCGAGAGTTCGGAAAGAATCCGGATTCCGGCTCTTACGCCGTCGACCGTCACGACGGTCGACGGGAGTGCCGACCGGATATCCCGCTCGAGTTCGGCCATGCCTGCGCAACCGAGAATAATGGTCCTCGCGCCGTTGCCGACCAGTTGTTTGGAGCAAGTCGCTATGCGGTCGACGACAAAGTCTCGTCCCAGGCTCTCCAGCTCCAAAACGCCGAGGCCAGTAGACGAGACGCCCGCGGAATGAGTCGCGTAGCCGAGGTCCGTGACCGAGTCGCTCAATATTTCCTCCCACGCTTTTGCTGTCGTGACGATTCCGAACTTGTTGTTGTTGTTGTTGTTGTTGTTGTCAGCTTGTGTTGCTTCCTGTAACGCGGCTTGGAATATTCCAGTAATCGGCAAGTCGAACTTCTCCCGAAGAGCGTAGACGAGCGGATGATCCGAGAAGCAGCAGACCAACACTGCATCGACCCTGTTGGCGTTGATGTATTCTGTTGCCCGTGGCAGGACCGCCCTGGATGATGCTACCGCTTGAACATCGTTTTCGATGCAAGGTGGGCAGTCGCTGATGTCTCGGCCGTCGATGAAGACGACCTCGATTTCGTCTGTTGATGGATAGAGACGACGCAGGTCTCGGGTCATGCCCGTGGTGGATATCGGCACGATGCAGAGGACTTTTGTGGCGTAGCGAGAGTGAGGCATCGTTCCTGGGGGGTTCGGTCGCAGTCCTTTAGACTCCGGGAATTCAGCCGCTTTTATGCAAAGAAACCAAACCCTAGGCTTATTCCTTCCGATTAAAACGAAAAAAGTGTAGCCAACGCAATCAAATCGACCTTTGACCCCGTTTTCAGCAGGCATGTTTTGGAATTCATGGGCCGACCCTCGCTGGAATTCAGCAGCTTAGCCGCTTGCCGCCGCGTGTCGAGACCGGTCTTACTCTTGGATCTGATGGCGGCGCCAAAGTATGCGGCGAAATACCCAGCGCACGGCAGTTGTGGTCGCCGAGAGGTAATTGACCAGCTCAATCGCCCAGCAAAGCCTGCTGGCTCTTATATATAGCGGAACGACGGATACGACACACAAGACTTCGGGGTATCTATTTGGCCCAAAAAGCCTCTCTGTATCCAAAACTCCGTTCTGCCGATATAGAAATCAAACAACGCTTGCTCGCAAACCAGCAAAAAAAAAAAAACCCCTACCAACAACGACCAAATCACTCATCGGGTTCTCTTCTCTTCTGACGCGTCTTTGCTGTCAGGGCTTTCCTCAACTTCTGCCGATGCCTTGGGAGGAGGAGTGTGAGGGCGACCATCGAGCACCATTTCTTCCCTCGGACCAAACGTTCCAAAATAATCACCGTCGTCGACCATCCGCGGGTTCTCGATAGGAAACGCCCGGTGAAGGAGGCAGTACGTGAGGACGGCCAGCGTGCACCCCAAAGGCCACGCGAGGTAGTACAGATGCGACCACCCATCCTTCTCGGCCGTCGGATCCCGGACTCTCTGCACGAAGCCCGGGAGAAGCGCCCACGTTCCCATGATCCAAGCCGCCGCCGCCCTCCAGTTGACTCCGTCCCGGTACCAATAGATGCTCTTGCTGGTCGCCTCGTAGAGGTGGGTCAGCTTGAGCTTTCGTCGGCGAACGAGGTAGTAATCCGCAAACATGACGCCCGTCATCGAGCCCAAGAAAACGCCGTATCCACCCATGACTGTCAGGAACTTGCTCGCGCCGTTCAACAACTGCCAGGGCTGCATGACGAACGCGAAAGCTGCGGTGAGGTACCCACCCCGCCGCAGGTTGAAGAACCTCGGCAGCAGCGCCGAAAGGTCGATGCCGTTCGACAGCGCGTTCTCGGCCACCGCGATTCCGAACTGCGCAAAGATGAAGGCCAGACTGGCGAAGAAGACGGCCGCTCGCGCACCGGCAGAGTCGTCGTAGTGAGCCTGGAGGGCGTCCAGGAAGCGGTAGGGTTCCCAGACCAATGTGCCCTTCGTCTTTGGGAACAGCTGAGCCGCGCAAGAAGTACAGACGATCCCGACAAAGGCGACGACGATGGTGTTCAGCGGCACGAATACGAGCTGCGACATGAGCTGGTCGCGCGGCCGGCGCGCGAAGCGGGTGAAGTCCGACTGGCTGAAGATGTGCGTGCTGATGCCGCCGATATTGGTGCACACCCCCAAAGCAAGCATCCATCCTAGATGGGATCCTGTAGCTTGCTGAACACCCGCGGTCGTCGTGATGTCGCTCAGCATGGGGCCCGCACCTCGGGCCGTTGACAAGCACCAAATCAAGAGGGCGAAAACGGTTGGAATGACGGTGCATGCGGCTACGGCAAACGGGATGTGATATTTCTCGGGTCGGATGTAAATCAGCGGCAGACAGAGGAGAGAGAAGACGATGAACCCCACAAAGTCTGCCACGGTCATTGTGCCATTGGCAAGGGGCCTATCGAGAGTGTTGAAGGAGGGCGCCATTGACGAGATGAAGGTCCGTACACATTGGCCGCCCCAGTAGACCTGTGTCGAGTACCAGATGAAGGACAGCATGATCCGCTGCACCAGCGGAAAGAGAGCGCCGTACATGCCCCACGATGATTTTTGCAGGATCGAGAAGCCGATATGCCACTTGGCTCCTGGCCCGCCGGCGAGTACGCAGATGAGGCCCACGAGGATGTGCCCGATGATGACAGTCAGCATAGCCTGCCAAACGTTGAGGCCGAGAGCTATGAGCGACGAGCCCGTCGTCCAACCCCCAATGTTGAAGGAGCCAGTGACGACCCATAGGCCTACAAACCGCCAAGGGCCGTACGTGCGCCTCTCTGGTGGAAGAGGCCTGGTGTCGCGGTTCATGTAGGCCGTGGTGACGACGTCAGTCTCGCGGGAGACTTCGATCCGGCGGAGGAGGCCCGCCAGTGTCATCCCGTTGTCTTTTCGGTCGCTTCAGCCAGAATGGTTTTTTATTCTTTTTTAATTTTTTTTTGTGGATGTCACGCGTTGTTTTCGGTCGTTGCGATAAGCTTGTGGGCTGATATGGCACCAGAAATTGTTCGTCTGCTGTTGAGCGGTTGATGGGCCTCAGAATCAACGTACGCTCACCGAGGGCAAGCGGTTAGGACTATGAGGTGGGAGGGCTGGGATGAGACGAGATCCTTTAGCGGGGATTTTGGGGGGAAATGTCGACACGGACGAGTACGACCAGAACAAACGACAAAGAAAGGGGGACACTAGAAGGGGGACTTGGCCCTTAAGCGATCAGACGAATTTGAGTCACTTGTCAGACTTAGCTCGAAAGCTTAGGTGGTCGCAGTTCAGCATACGCCGGATAGTTTGTTTCTCCTTTTTGTGAGGTCTGGTTGTGGTGGACGACGAGTCAAGATGGAAAGAGGATTTCTGGTCCAGCCTCAGCGAGTGTCACTTTCCGTCAGGCGCTTTCTGGGCCCTTCTTTTATGATATGGGAGTCGCCGCAGCAGAGCTGGCGATGGCTTCCAGATGGATGACAGAAGGATCAAATGCCATGGGGTACGGACGCCAAGTGTGGGGTGGAGAGACACACAAGGGCATTTGTGACATTGATTCTTCTAGTGAGTTACGGCAGATGGTGAAGCCAACGGCCGAGACTGGCGAACCGTGTGACCGTGAACAGGGTTCGGGCGATGAAGGGGTGTCCTGGGCAGGCTACGAAGGGCGACATGCAAGTCAGCTCACATCGTCCGGGGACTCGAAGTGGATGTGAGTGAAGGTATGCGACATTCTTTAAAACAAGCTGATAGCAACAGGGCAAGCCCAACGTCGCCAAGAAACGGAACGTAATTGCGCCTTTGGCATGGTCATGTCCTGTTCAGCGTCTTGCCTGGCGGACACGTGCAGCAGTAAGTCTTGGTGATGTTTTGTGGTTACAGTGGCCGTATCTCTGACGTCCAAGTCTTCCACACGTTTGGTGAAGATATTGAACCCGATGGAGAATAGGGGTGGGGAGGAAGCTGAGGGGATGCAGAGCCAGGGATCATCATTTCTGGATTAGCCCACGGTTTTAGTCTTGATTTCGGGGTCCTGGATGTTCTCCCTACCCAATAGTCCAGGGTTCCGAGTTTCACTGCTTTGGCCCAAAAAAGCGGTGCTTTGCTTTGCATAAGCCCAGGAAAGCATAGCAAGCATTTGCACCCTCGGAACCCTGCAGAAGTCCCCTGTTGGACAGAAACATCTTCTAGTGCCTTTCGCCACCCACACTCTGCCACATGGGGAAATCTGATGGTTGCAGAACCCGTGGACCCCTGTTGTTTGCTCGTTTGCCCCCCTTGAGAATGTTTGCTCTTTTCTTTTATTGAGCCGCTCACCCGCTCGTGGAGCATTGTGTCGGACGCAACCAACAAAGAGTTGCGATTGGTTCCATCACGGATGTCACTGTCCATCATAGCCTTATGCAATGGAAGATTCCTTATCTCCGTCTGCAACGAACTGAAGTGGCAGCGTGGAGGACGGGACTGTCATACCCACCTTGGACCCTGTGGCTCCCATTACATTGCTCCGCGAGCTTGTCCATCGGCCACGTTTTCCCGGCTGTAAAATGACGGCCAAGGGCGTGTTCCTCGCGTTGTCCCGTTCAGCAGCTTAGCAGCTGAAATCAGCGTACCCCGCGACACTATCGCGACCGACCGTAAGGTGACTGACTCTAGTGTAATGTAATTCGTTCCAACTGATGTGCCCTGGGTACTTAATCTAGGAAGCTTGGACTTGTTCGCAGCTATTCTCTTTTTTTTTGTTTCTTTTTTTTTTCTAACCGCCATCTCGCTACATGTTGCCCATCTCACCGCATCACTTAGCATCGGACGAATTGACGAGTTGTGATTCGCCCAACCGTCAGCGGTTCTCTTAGCGTCAGAATTGTTTGCCTTTTGCCCTGTTGATATTTCCTCATTGAATCAATATTCCGCTCTGCAACTCGCCATTTCCGGACATTGAGCGGCGGCCAGGCTCAGCAGGTTCCCAACCATGGCTGCGGCCGCCGAAGCTGCGTTGCCCGTCGTCGATCTGCGCTCCTTCGACTCGGTTGAAGGCCTCGCGGCGGAGTTGATGCGTGTCGGCAAGGACCCTGGCTTCTTCTATGTCGTGGGCCACGAACTGGGAGACGACGTTGCAGCCGGTGTGTTTGCTCTCGCCGACGCGTTTTTCAGCTCATCCCTGAAAGACAAGCTCGCCTTCGCGAATGGCAGTGGTGACCTTGTGAGTTATTGCGTCTCCCCCCTCCCCCCTAAGGAGACGAAACGAAATGGAGAACAAGTCTATCTATCTGATCGGCGATGAGGACTGGCGCGCTGACCACCAAACCTCTCTCATCACCAGGGTTACACGGGGATGAGAGAAGAGACGTGAGTTGGACCTCTCGACCTTGACCCTTGTCGTTCCTGCATGTGCTGAGACGTTACGTTACCTTGGACCAGGCTATCAGGTGCTGGACCGGGCGATGTCAAAGAGTCGTTCTATCTGTCAGATCCCGGGAGACAGTCGCAGCCGCTTCCCGCTCAGCTGGAAAGCGGGCGGCATAGACTAGCTGCGTTCTTCTCCGGCTGTGACAAGTTGGCGAAGACCCTGCTCGAGGCACTCGCCGTTGGATTGGGTGTGAGTGCATCATGCAAACAGACCGGAGGCCAAGGCTGCTGCTGACCAGTCACGCGTAGGTGCCAAGAGACTTCCTGGCGAAAGCCCACACGGGTGAAAGCTGTCGCATGCGACTCATCAACTACCCCTCCGTCTCCCGACCGTCGTTCCCGGATCCCGCCTCGGGAGCACCGGACCCCGACGACATCCGCGCGGGCGCACATTCCGACTACGGCTCGCTCACACTTCTCTTCCGACAGCCGTCCGACCAGGGAGGTTTACAGGTGCAACGGCACGCGGCTTGGGTTGACGTGCCCTGCATCCAGGATGCCATCGTGGTCAATATTGGGGATGCGCTGGAGTTCTGGACCGCGGGCAGGCTAAAGTCGACTGTGCACCGGGTGGCGTTCCCGAGATCGGCGAGCGAGAACGTGGCGAGGTTGAGCATTCCGGTCTTCATACAGCCCGATCGCCATGTCTTGCTAGAGCCCTTCAGAGCCCGAGGCCAACCAGTCACCGAAGACAATGCCATCGACCCTGACTTCTTGGAAGTGTTGAAGAGGAAGGGGTATGAAAGCGCCAAGCCGGTTACGAGTTGGGAACACCTGGATAGGAGGATACGGGCTACTTATGGGAGGGTATAAGCGGAAGATATCAAGCGTTCCAGCAGAATAGGGGGTTAAGTTCGTTGTCTCATGTGAGCAATAAGATACCCAGCATGTAGGACGAGTTATAAACAGCACATCCTCAACACCACACGTGAATTCGAAGAAAGAAGATTCTGTTTCGGAACCACACTGAAGATATATACTAGGAGCCCTTCAAGATCTGGAATTATGATTTTCTCGCGTCAAACACCAAGTGCAGAGGACCAACCGTCAAGGTGCCCGTATCTTTGCTGTCCGTCAGGAACTTCTCCCCGGTCTGGTCGTCCGCATATCTCACGTTGAACCTGTGCACTACAGCGCTCACAACGAAGCGAGCCTCAAGTAATCCCAGTTGTTTCCCGATGCATACATCATGCCCTACAACACGTTGGAAATCTTGTGTGATAATCATCCATCTCTTCGAGGCAGGACTCACCTGTGGAGAATGGCACGTAAACGGCAGCATTTTTCACGAGGTCGGGACGATCGATCCATCGTTCGGGAATGAAATCGTCGGGCTTTTCGAAGAATCGGGGATCTAAGGGCAAGAAATCAGCAATGAACTCTCACCTTTCATCCGATAACCGCATCTTCGACCGCAAGCCGTCAAAATTAAACGCTTACCGCGATACTGAGTGTAGGAAGGCACGAAGACAATGGTGTCGCCCGGCAGCCAGACATCGTCAACCTGGAGACCCTCCGACGGGGTCATTCGCTGGACGCCAGAGGGTACTGGCGGATGCAGACGAAGAGACTCGTCGATGCAGGCTTGAAGATACCGCAGCTTCGTCAAAGACGCGTGCTCGGGCTTGTCGTGACCGCGGAAGTACTCGTCCACCTCTCGCTGGAGCTTCTCATATTCTTTCGGGTGTCGAGCCAGCTCCATAAAGAGACACGACAGGACCGCAGCGACGGTATCGCTTTCATCAGATGTTCAGCATTCATCATCATCCAGCCGGTTGGGAGGGGGGGGGGACATCAACGGAGCTGGAACCGACCTTCCTGCCACGGTGATCAAGATGCAATCTCCGTACAAATTGAGCATATCCTGTACCGTGTTCTCCTTTTTGGATTCGTAATCTTCAAGTACCCAGGTGAAGATATCCGGACCGTCGGGTTTGTTCTGGACTCGCTGTTGGACCTGTTGCGAGATCCAGGGCTTGAATCGCCGCAACTCGGCGTTCCACAACGACATCTTGCGGTAGAGTGGGAGCGCCCACATGGCGTGCGTGAATCGACCTACAGCAAGTGTCTCATTGTGCAGGCCGTCCATGTAAAAATGGGCCACTCCATCCTCGAGCATTCGGAAGCCATGGCCAAGCGAGAACTCGCCCATGACATCGAAGCTGTAGAAGTTGAACCAGAGGGATGCGTTGAATCTCTCACCCGCGCTGGCTTCGATGCCAGCAAGAAGCTGATTGGTGTACTTCAACACTCGTGGCTCGTAGTCACGCAAAGCTGTAACGTCGTTGAGTAGATGCTCAGAGAGAGAGAGAGGGAGGGGGGTGTGTGTGTGTGGAAATATAGTGACCTTTTGAGGTGAAGCCGTATTCCCACGCCTTGCGACGTCGAGAATGTGCCTCCTTGTCTCTCACCATTTGCATTGAGACCATAGGATGAAGGAGATTGTACCAGGGGCCCTTTTGGCAATCTGTCTCGAGGAAGACGGCGTTGATTGCACCAGGCTTGTTGATCGAAAGCTCGGTGGGACCTATCGAAGTGAAATCAGATTCTGGTTCGCGACTTCATCAAACGAGCATTCTCGGAGCCATACCAACGCGAACTACATCGCCGTACTTCTCGTGAAGCCTCTGCACGTCTTCGTGCAAATGCATTCGATTCCATATCTTACACGTGACGTACAGATTCGAAAACTTGGCTAAGAAAGGTCCCGGGAAACGATTCAGCCGGTGGAAAAAGCCTCGGTAGACCAACATGCTCGCGTATACACCGCCTATCAGCGTCGCCATTTGGAGTCCAGCCCCCTTTAACACCTGGGTAACAGATATAGGATCGATAGATAGGCCCACCAGGGGTCCGAGGATAGGTGAAGTCACGATTGCTCCCACCGTCGCAGCAAGCGTCAGAGAAAAGAGGGCAATAAGCCGCTAAGCTTCAAGATCCCATTCTCCCAAACGAAAGACGAACAGATACAAGAGGACACCTATCATAAAGGAAAGCCCGAAGGCCTCAGGCGTGCAGAAAATCTCACTTGCCAACATTGTTCAAGACTAGGCGCAAATCGGGTTTCTTAAAAGGCACAAGGCGGCTCGATAACAGCATAATTCGATTCTCTGGAAATCCGGGTAGGAGCTAACGGGCTTGTTATATTCTAGCCAGACTCATCTGAATTTCGCCTAAGTCTATAAAGAGCAGAGCTCTGCAATAAACAATAAAGGATAAATAGAACTGCCTGTGATAGGTAAACAAACATATCTCTTAATAAGTCTCTAGAGTATAATATATCTAGTAAGACTAAATATATAGGTAGGGGTCACTATAGGAAGGAGATCTACTCTAGTGAGAGACCCACTCCATGTTATATAATAGCCCCCAGTCTAAAAAAAGCAATATCCTTATTATAACTTAAGAAAAAAGAGAAAGGAAATAAAAGAAAATAAGTAAAGAAATAATTATAATTCTATATCTATTATAGTATCTATTATAGTATTATATCTTATATAATCCTATGCAAAGTTCTTATCCCTATTCTATTTTATTTCCTATTATTAAATATCTATATTATATATTAAAGGTTAGTTATTATTCTAGATATCTTAGTTATTCTATATATATAATATAGGGTTAGTAGTAAAGGTAGATTAGTCTTTATTAGTTAAATATATATTATTAGATCCTAGTTATAGGTTTTTATCTTTATTTTATAAGTTGTTATCCTATTAGTCTTATTAGTATTTTAGAAATAGAAATATATAGCTAATTACTTTAGCTTTAGAAACTATAATACTAGTAGCACTATATTATATAGCTAGGAGCTTATAGTTAGACTATATACTCTTTAAGGCTAATTATATTATATTAATTTAGGCCTTTAAATATAAGTAAGATTCTAATTTCTTATTAGAGTTTATAATAGAGGTATAGAGTTTAGAGTATCTATTATCTATAATTTGTATATATATATAATATATTCCTATAGTTATATAGATAGAATATCTGTTATTAGCAGTATTATCCTTATAAGGTTTACTAGTTATAGTTACTATAGGGTTTTAGTGTTTAATATTAAAGGTAGACTTTATTAAAAGGGGTAGATAGTAGAAGAAATTATAATAAGGTCCTTTATATAGTCTATAATTATATAGATATATAGAGGGCTTCCCCTTTATCTAACCTTATATTTACTTACTTACCTATTTCTTAGTTTTCTCTCTATAATTAGTATTAATATATCTATTATAGTTATAATATATATAGAGGAGTATATATCCTAGACCCTTAAAAGGTTAAGTAATATTAATATATTAATATTTAAAGTACTAGTTCTAATAGTTAATAATAAGATTAGATACTATAAAGTTTACTTATAGCACTATATTATTAACTTTCTTAGCTTAGTTTTTAGTATTAAGAATTATAATTATTATATCTCTTATATAAGTAGTAATAACTACTATATAAGGGGTATTATTAAGAAAGCTAAGTAAGTCTGAGCAAACTATATTAAAGATAATAATATTAGCTTCTACTAATATAGAGTTGTTAACTATTCTAAATTAGATATTATCTTTAATAAATTAATTTATAGTAATTCTTTTCTATTCTTATCTATAAGCTATTAATTAGCTAGAATATCCTATAATAACTATTAAATTATCCTATTTAGTATTATCTAAAGTAAATAGAAAACCTTTTATAAATAAGATAAGAATAAGTTAGATAATATAGTTTTAGTTAATAATATTAGCTTTTAAAGTGCTAATATATTATTTATTGCCTTTAACTATATTTATAATAAAACTATTTACTATAGGATTATTAAGGTGGAATAGCTTTTTGCTAAGGTATCTAAAGAAGTTTACTATATCTATATTAGAATAAATAATATTTATCTTTTCTTTATATAGGTTTTTCACAGTCTATTTAGTAATTCTGCCCTAGTTTTATTAGTTAATAAGAAAGATAGTAGATAGGGCTTTAGTAGTTTCTATATAGAAAAGGAATAATATAAGGTATTATAGGGAGAAGAAAGCTTTATAGCTATAAGTGTTATATACTTTTAATATAGATCTAAATTAGACTATATTCCCTATAGTAATAATAAGCTTTAAGTTATAGTGAGTAAATATTATTCACTATTATACTTCTAGTATATAATCTATCTTATCTATAAAAATAGTAGATAGTAACTATATAGTGTTATTATCCTTATTATATATAGATATATAATTAGCAGCTATATATAGAGTTATAATAATAAAGCAAATTTATAGGAGTACTATAGTAATTAGTATATCTATATTACTAATAGCTTAGATATATTCTTCTAGAGTCTACTTAGGCTTAGATTAAAGTTCTATAAGGGTGTTAAACTTAATATCCTTATTTTCTTTTACTTTCTCTATTATAAATAGATATTATATTACTAAGAAATCTAGATTAGTAAGTAGGTGTTTGCAATCCTTATAGTTATCTACTACGTTAATAGAGTAAGTAATTATAGATATAGCACTATCTAGTCTAATCTAAAGTTTATCTAGGTTATATTATCTATAATCTGTAATAGCTGCTATTATAGTGTAGTAAGTATAAAGATAATAGATACTTCTAGGATTATAGAGAGTATATTTAAGTTTAGTAATAATATTATTATAGAGTTTATTAGAATATAGTAACTAGATTGCTCTAAGAGAAGTATTATAGCTTAATATAGAGGCTATATTAAGTATAGCTAATATTTTTTCTAAGTTTAAGCTACTACTAAAAGCAAGAAGTTAAGCTAGGTAATAGTATAATATTATAGTGAGAATATTATAGGGGGGTTAGAGCTTTAGCTATATAAGTTTTAGCAGATCTTAGTAGATATTATAGTAGTATATAGTAGTAAATTTTAATATAAAGTACTAAATTATATTATAATATAAACCTTTTAGTACTATAGATATCTTAGAAATTACTACTATCTTAGCTTTAATAGTATCTTAGAAAATCTAGGTATAGAAGATTATTAGTATTTACTAATATAGAAAGTTACTATTAAATACTATATAGATTATCTATTCTAAGGTAGTAGACTTATAAAGGGATTTAATTATATTAAAATATATTAGAAATTTAATAGAAAGTGCTTCTATAGATAATAGCTAGCCTTATTTATATAGAATATAAATACTAAGGTAGATAGTATCTATAAGTCTATCTAGGAGTAGTAAGACTTAAATTACTAAGCAGAAAGGTAAATAGTTATATATAGATATAGTAAGATTAATATCTTTAAATATTTATAGAAAAATATTAAGCTATTTATCCTTATCTATATAGATAGAAAAGAAATAAGGCAGGAGGCTAATAGCTATAAATATATATATATCTTAGAAAGTTATATTCTTAGATAGGTTATTAGTAAGCTTAGATAGTAGCTAATTAGAAAAAGTAGCAATAATATTAGCTACTATATCTATATCCTAGTTAGACTTAGCTTCTTTATAAATATGCTCTTATACTCTATATAAGGAAGTATTATATTTAGTAGATAGTTCTAGTACCCTGGTAATAAGATAGTTAAGAGTATATTATATAGAGGTATTAGTATTAGATTTATTTAGGGGGAGGTTCTATAATATAGGAGGTAATATATTAGAGAGGATAACTTTAAATAATATACTAATATTAGATATAGAAAGGCCCTTAATAGTTAGGTTTAGTATAACTACACTAAGATATTATTAGATAGTGCTATTAGGTTAGATACTATATTTATTCTTACCTAATAGCTATACTAATTATAGATCTAGAAAGAGTACTACTTTATAAAAGATATATATTTCTAACTCAGCTATACTACTATTATTAACTTTAAATTCCTTATAGTTAGATATCTATAAGGCTATTATATATAAGATATCTATAAGAAAGACTAGTTATAATAGTATTAGGAGTGAGAGCTTTTTAGTACTAACTTAAATAGTTCTCTAGTTAAGCTAATAGAAGTTACTAGGGTCTTTAAAATAGCAAAATAAGATATCCTAGATATATATTAGGTTATTAGTTATATTCTTAATATTATTAGATAAAGTAGAGAGAAATTAAGAGATACTTACTTAGTTAGGAGGAAGTATTATTAAAAGTTTTATATCTATATCTTCTATAAGGATATTCTTTTACTACTAATTAAGGTATATCTATGCTAGCTTATTATTAGTAGTTAAGTATATTATAGCTAACTAAGTCTATCTATAGTCTGCTATAAGTATAATAGTAATATAATTATAGAGTTTCTAAACCTCTAGTATTAATAATAATAATATAGTGTTATTTTAATTAGCAGCTTTAATAATAGATATAGAAATCAGAGCATAGATAGAGATCTTAATTTTTATAAAGCAGAAATATTTACCTTTTACCTTATAGTAGTATAAAAGTCAAAGTTCCCTAGAAAGAGTAAATAACTTAATAATAGTAAGGAGAGTATAGGTACCACCTAGATCTAAACCTGCTTTAATAAGTATAGATAAAAGATATCTTATAATAAGCTTATTAGTTCTAAGTAAGTATATAAGCTTTAAGGATTTAAAAAATATATCTTAAGCTTTTAATATAACTTATTATATATTAAGTAAGAGCATACTAATTTCAGAAATATTAGCTATAGTATATTTATAATATTTCTTATTAATAGTGTTAACTAGGAGGTTATTAATTATATTAGTAATATTAGATACTTCTAGTAGGGCAGTAAATTTAGAGATCTTTCCCTTATAATAATTAATATTAATATAGATATAAGGAGGCAATTCTTTATTATATTTAGGCTTATTTCCCTAGAAATTAATAGGATTTATATTATCATATATAATATCCTTATTATTAAAGTCCTAGTTAGTAGATATATTTCCCTATTTATTATTAACCTATAGTATATTATTATTTTAGGTAGTAGTAGTATTTGCCTAACTATCCTTAACCTAGAAGGCATTCTAGTTATTAGTAGTATTATACTAATTCTTAGAAGTTTAAGCTTAGTAAGTCTCCTCTATAATAGTATACTAGTCTTTAGTTATAGGGAGTTAGATAGTGTTATTAGTATAGATAGAGAGGCTTTAATAATTAAATAGGTTTAGAAAGTCCTTAGTAACTATTAACTATAATTATTAATATTTAGCTATAGGTATATACCTATCTAGAGAGAGTAGTTAAGTATAGTTAGTAGATTTTCACTAGAAAAATTCATCTAGACTATATTAAAGCTAATCAGCAATAATTAGATAATAAATAGTAAAGATATTAGCAGAGTTTTATAGACAAAGAGATTAGGGAATTTTTAACTTATAAGTCTAGAAATATAATAGGTTACTGCTAGAAGCAGTAGGTTACTTAGAGTCTATTATATCTAGATATATTAAAGGCTAATAATATTAGAAATTTAAAGAGGTGTTAGTAAGGTTTTTATTAAAGTTAAGAGCATAAGCAGTTATTAGTAATAATAATTTAAAAAGAATAATAATTTAGGAGGAGTTAAGAATTTTTTATTAATTAGATAGTATTTAGAAAAAAGTTATAGGTAAGAAGGAAAAAAAGGGAAAAAACAAAAACAAAGATAAGTATTAATAAGAGAAAGGCATAAAGGCAGAAAGTTAGTAAAAGTAGGTCTATAACAGTCAGCTTAATAGAGAAAGGAGGTAAAAAAATTTTTTTAGTGATTAATAAGGTAAAGATTAAAACCTAGTTATCTATAGCTAATAAATCAGGGCAGAGAGTATATATTATATAAAATATAAGAGATAATAATACTTATATAGATATAAACTCCTAACAGAAAGGTGCTTTATCCTATTATATCTATACCTTATATAAATAACACTCTGTTATATATTATAATTTATAATACTTATATACTAAGTTAGAGATATCTTATTTAATAATACTAGCAAGGTGCTAGGTAGGCTTGGAGTAGTCTAACCATTTAATATAATAGTGAAGTTTGCTATCACAGATATTATAGGTGAGGATTTTCTTAATAATAAATTTCTCTTTATCACCTTATTATAAGGGACCTGGAGGCTAGCTTAGTTAGTTAAAGGGATCTTTTTAGACTAGTTTAAGATATTTAATAGATATTTCAGAGTGCTATTTAAGCTATAATAGTAAACAGATATAATATCTTAATAAGTTAATAACCTTTTTAATCTCAAATAGTCCTTTATAAGTATAAGAGAATTTAGTCTAGCTATTAAAATAGTATTCTAGAAGTCTCTTCTTTAAAAGTTTAATATAAACTATATCACCCACTACTAACTATAGGAGTAGATAGTAATTATTATTATAGTAGGTCTTTATCTTTATTAAGGAGATCTAGCAGGCCTCCTATACTTCTTAGCAAATTTCACATTATTAGGATCCAAAATCTATAGCTAGTTAATTTATCAGGGATAGAAAGAACTTAGCTATTCTACTAAAGAGAACTTTATAGGAGATATGCTTTATAGTAGCTAAGACTAATATATTAAGATAGGCTAGAATATAAGGCAGGATATCTTTCTAATCAGAATAGTTAAGCTAGAAACTAATTAAAGCTTAAAATATATAGATAATTATTTAAATAGTCCTTTTAACTTATCTATTAGCTTAATAATAGTATACTACAGAGACTTTAAGTTAGATATTAGCAGCAGCATATAAAGATATCCACAAAACTAAGACCAGCTTAGAGTTAATATTAGAAATAAAGATATCAGGTAGGCCCCAGTCTAGATAGATATTATAGACATATAAAGTAGCCTATTATTCCACAATCTAATCTATATAACTAATAAGTCCTCTAATAAACTTAGAGGTTTTATCTATAAGAAAGAGTATAGTATTATAGCCTTATTTTAATATAGGCAGTACCATAACAAAGTTAAAACAAATTATAAAGAGAGGGATATAGAGTACTTTAATTAGAGTGAGGTCACTATAAGAGGCATTTCAATTAGGTTTAGCTTTACAGCATTCCAGATAATAGATAATATATAATTATAGTTCTTAACATATATCCTAGAAAAAACAGATTTATTATAAGAAATTATATAATTATCCCACACTAATATATACTCTATTATTATAAGCAGCTTTACAGATATCAGATATAACTGCTTAAGGTATATAAAGGCATAAATTATCCTTATCTTAGAGGTAGAGAAGCTTTTAATTATTAAATAAGAAGCTATATAGGCAGTTTTAGTTAGTTCAGATTATATTATTATAGATTTAATAAAAGGTAAGATCTATTAGCAGCATTTAGAGAATCCTAGAGCAAAATTTATCAGTTATTATTAATTCTGCAATAATTATATCTGCTTCCACTATATCAGGAAAGTCCTATATTATATTATCAGGTTATAGCTTATTATATTACTATTATAGTTAAGCACCTTAGCATATTATAATCTAAACTTTATATAACAGTTAGATCCTATTAGGTAACTATATCTATTAGTTAGGATTAGTCAGGTTCTAGACAGTATTAAAGTTAAAAGGCTCTAGATTATTATCAGCTTTATTATTATTATTATCAGTAAGCAATATATAGAGCAATAGAGTAGAAATTAGCAGTCTTAACAAGGCATTAGCATTAATATACTTATAGCTAGAATAATATTAAATTATAATATAGTCTATCTATTTAGTAAGTATAAGCTTCTAGTTAACTAAATAATAACAGCCTTTTAGCTTACCCAAACTAACTATCTAGAATATATCTCTAACTGCTATATAGTCTAAAAGCATATAGATTATACTATTATTAAAGTAGTATTCCAGTTTATATAGTAACTAGACTAAAGTAAGAGTCTTAATTTCTATAATAATATAGTTTACCTCAGCCTATAATAATATATATAATAAAAAGAGAATAGGCTATATTTTACTATCAGGTTATTCCTAGTATAGAGCTATACTAAGACCCTTATAACTACTATTAATATAAAGAATAAATAGTTTAGAGTAGTTTGGGAAGGCGTAATCTACTATATTAGTAAGTTTATATTTAATACAGTCCCAGGCCTTAGTAGTATCACTCTATATATATTAATATTAGTTATTCTCTTTATAATATTATACTTTCCTCACTTTAAATATATTATCTATAATTAGAAGTAGAGAGAGTAGCTAATATTATACTATAAAAGTATTATATTATAGGTTCTTAGGAGGTAAATCATAGAATCCTATTATCTTAATCTTTATTAATAGATTAATAATTTATATATACTTAAAGATAAATTTATAATAATAACCTATAAAGCCTAAGCTGCTTTCTAAATCCTATAGGTTAGTTAGTATCAGGAGTGCTAGAATAGCTTTTATTTTCTAATAAGTAGTGCCCAGCCCTAATTATAAGATCTAGTATCTAAGTACCTCTAGTTCTAGCTAGGCAAAGTAGCATTTAGATAGAGAGAAATAGTAACCAGACTTCTAAAAGAGTGTGAGCAAAAGATATAAGTATATCAGATATTCTTTCTTAGTTTATAAATAAATAATAATATTATTAATATATATAAGTATAAACTGCTAGAAGTAGGGTCTAAATAGGTATTCTATATAATATTAGAAAAAGGCTAGGGATAAAGCAAGGCCTATAATAGTAACTATAAAACGTTTATAGCTATAGTGAGGGGTAATAAATACCGTTTTCTACTTATCTTTAAGTGCAATTAGTTAATTAAAGAATCCTTTAGTAATATTAACTGCTAAGAAGATATTACTACTAGATAAGGAGTTAAGGATCTTATCCTATTAGAAAAGTGGGTAAGTATCTAACTTTATTTTAGTATTAACTCTATAGAGGTTAATAATAATATATAGTTTACTATTCTACTAGATAATAAATACTAAAGCAGCTATTAGGTAAGGTTCTTCTAAGAGTACCTTTTTAATAATATTAGCTTTTAGTAAGGGGTCTAGAATAGTATCTATCTCTATCTTATCTTATTAGAATAAGAAGTATAGATATTAGTATAGATTAGTAATATCAGTATTATCCTTAAATAGGATAGGTATATTAATACTATTATTAAATCTGCCTATACTAGAAGTAAATAATAGGCAGAAATTATTAATAAGCTACTAGACTTAATATTTATACTCTTATCCCTAATAATCAGATATATCTATAGTAATATCTAGAAGATTATTATTATATTCCTATAGTATATAAAATAGATATCTATTAGGATATTTTAGGTTAAGAGGTTTATTATCCAGGCTATTTAGGCCTAATAAATCTGTGAGAGGAATAGCTAAAAATATATTAATAATAAAGAAATCTACTAATAAGGTAACTTTAATATATTATAGTAAGTCTAGGTATTATTCTTTATATATTATTATTAAAACTAATCTAAAATTTAAGAAAGGAAGAATATAGTCCTAGCTAGTAGTAATAGTATATAATAGCAACCTATATAACAGGTGCTATAAGTTAGAAAAGGAGCAGGGTTATAGAGTATAGCTATAAAGTATAACTAGTAGTACTTAGTATTAAATTAGTATATTAAAACTATAACCTAGAAAAAGAATGCAGTTCTATTCTATATATACTTACACTTATTAATATTATAATAGTTAATATAGTGTAGTTAAGGTAATAGAAATAGAATTACTATTATCTATAACTAGGTGGTTATTCTTATATAGGTTACCCTAATAGATATAAAGGGTATATTTATATAAGAAATATCCTCTAAGAATAAAGTTATAAAACATAAAATCAGTAATATATATTAGTTTATTAACTTTAAGAATAAAACTATCTTATCTTTATAGAATAATAGAAATAGTAGCTATAGAGAAAATCAAAGATCCCTCCTAGCTAATACCTCTAAGTTAGAAAGGTTTATAAAGTTTAATATTAATATCTAGATAATACTTATTTATAAACTTTTATTTAATTAGTAATAGAGCTAAGTAAGTATCTAGTAGAGCAGTATATCTAAGGCCTAATAGAGTATAAATAACTATATTTAGATAGGAGTAAGAGTTAAATTAATAGGATATTCTATTAACTATAAGAAATATATAAGTCTTAGTATAAGTATAAGAGAGAACTTAGATTATATATTTAATATCTAACTAATCTAAGGCCTTATTAATTATAAATAGAACGCTTAGTATAATCTGTTTATTCTCTACCTATAAAATGTTATTTTCTAGAAAAGATTCCAAATTAGGAATAATAGAGAGTAAGATAGCATATTCCCTATATTAATCTATATCTATCTCAGTTATAAGTAATATTAGAGATTTAATATTAAGAGATAAATTTAATATAGATAGAGGAGTTTATATATTATTATTAATAGTAGTATAATAGTTTAGTGTTATAATATAGAATATTATAAGTAACTTCTAGCTATATTTAGCCTTAATATAAGATATCTTTATAGTAAGGATATTTTTATAGTAAAGTACTAGTAAAGCGTATTCTATAATTAGTAGTTGCTAATAGAGTTTAAAGACTCTAAATTAGAGAAAGAGTTATAGAAATTATAGTTATTATTATAGTAAGGATTATAGTAAGGTAATAGAGATATAGATAGTAATTAATTATAAAAACCTTTAGTAATAATATAGGCTTTAATAGGTTATAGAAACCTATTACTATTAGATTAGTATCTTTAATATAGAGGATAGTTAGCATCCTGCTTATATTAATAATTATTAGTCTATTCTTATTAATTATTATAAGTAGGATCTAGAGTTAGTATACTAAGTTAACTAGACTTATCCTTTAGCAGTTTATCTTTATTATAATAGTTCTAAGAATTATTCTATTTATTATAATATTCCTAGTATATATCCCAGTTATTATATCAGGGGTAGAAGTTATTATATTATTAGTTATAAGGTCTATAATTATATACTAAATACCTGTCTTAGTTCTATTCCTAGTAGCAATCCTAGTTATAATTATCATAGCATTAATTATAATCTTATTCCTAGAAGCAGTTATTATAGTATTAGGCATAGAAGTCCTAATAATCTCCTTATAGGCAGTTATTATAATTATAATATTAATAATTATCTACTATATTAAGCTTCTTTTAAATCTATTCTTAGAGTTTATAGCTTTACTTCTAGCTTACTTATATAGTATATTTCTTAGCTGAAATTTAAGATTTAAGGTTCTGCAAAGTATTATAACTACTAAGATAGATAAGAGCTACTAGGTCTAGATCTATTCCAAGAACAAAATATTAATATTAGCTATCTTTATTATATTTACCTGCTTTATTATATAATCTAATTTTCCTATTAATATATATCTATAATAGTAATATATCTTTATTAGTAAAGGTATATTTAAGCTAATCAGCTTTAATAAGTATAGCTCTATAATCCTTTTAGAAACACTCTAAGAGCAATATTTTCTATAGATTAAGGTTAGAGGTTATTTTAATATATTAATAGTAAGAAAGTAAGTTAAACTATTTACTACTATCTATCTCCTTTATTAAGATACTATATCTAAGTATATAAGTAACTATATTAGCTCTATATAGTGCTATAAGATAGTTAATCTTACTAATATATAAAGATATTAGTATCTTAGTACTATTATATATAAATATCTCAGGCTTAAGCTTTTCCTTATTAACATAAAGTTTATATATATATAGCTATTAATAATTATAAGAATAACTAAAAAGGCTATCTTTATAGGCCTAGAAAGAAGATAAATATCTATTATTATAATAATTAACTAGCTATTATAATAGCTATAAAGTAGAGGGATAATAAAAAGAGATCTCTAGTTAAGTAGGGAGTTATTAAGAATAGCCTTATATAGAAAAGAGTATTTAAGAAAAGAACTAAGAGAAGGTAATAGGCATAAAGTTCTAAAAGGTTTTTACTTATCTAAACTAATACCTAAAAGTTATAGATAGCTATCTCTATAAGTTAGCAGTATTAGTAGATTATTATATATAAAAAGATAAAGATTAAGGGTTAGCTCTCCCCTTATCTTTATAGTATTTAGAGGGTAATACCCCTACTTTAGATTATAAGTCTTCCTTAGCTACCTCTAGGCCTCTTATAACTCAGTTAACTACCTATAATAGTCTATTAGAATAAAAAGCTAGAATTACTAAAGAGCTATTATTAAGATTATATTAAGCTAAGTTCTTAATATTTTCCTAATAGAAAGGTAATAATCTGTATAATATGCTAATAGCTATATTAACTTACTTATCTATAATATATTATTTCTATTATAAGTATTATCCGTTATCCTATAAATCTGCAAAAATATATAAAATACTAATATCTAGTAAAAATTAGCACCTAGTAATAGAGAATACTAGGCTAGTAGCTAGCTAGGCTAGGTATATAGCTAGGCTACTATATAGTTAAATAGGTTTCTCTAGAATATATAGGCTAGGTCTAGAACCTAATATAACACTATAATCTAGATTACTTACTATTATATTAGTCTTATTTATATATCTAATATATAGTTTAGGAAAATTAAATAGCTATTTAGGCTATTAAAGGGGTAGTTTAAAGGTAATAATAGATACTAAGTTATCAGATAGCAGAGAAGGGAAGCTAAGTATTAATATATCTTATTCTTAGATATTTACTTAAGGGGAATATATTAATAGAGTTATAAGGTTATATAACTATTATTTAATATCTAAAAGAATATCTAATAGTAGTAAAGGGAGTAAAACTAAAAGCAAGAAACTAAGATCTTCTAGGTATACTCTAATAATATAAGTAGTCTGCTTATCCACTATCTTATTCTAAGTTATAAGTAAGAAAGATATAGAAGGTAGTAATAATTATATAAATATATCTATAACTTTATTCTCTACTAATAGTAAGGTTATTAATATTAGAGATATAGATTATATAAAAGGTTAAATAATAGAAAGAGAGTAAGATCAGATTAGAGGTTAAAAGAGAAAAGCTAGTAGCTTAGATAGAAGTTTAAATAGTAGATATTAGTTAGTTAATAGTACTAATTAGACAGGAGGTAACTAGATCCTTCTATAAAGGTAGTATACCTATTTAGAAGGTTTAAAAAGGGCTAAGCTTAGTTATTCCTCTTTCCTAGCTATTAGAAGTAGTTATATAGTTAGTTTTAGTATAGTAGTTACCTTTAACCACTAGTTAGGTTTTTAGTTTTATAAATATAGACTATAAAAGTCTAAATTTAATAATTAATAGAAAGTTATATCTATTAGTAGTAGCTAATATAAAGTTATTTTTAGAGATCCTATAAGTTCTAATATATAATTAGGTATAGAAGTTATATTTAAGGTAGTTAAAGTTACCTATATAGTTACTAAATTAGAAGCAGTAATTAATAATCTATCTTATAAAGTTATAATAACTATAAATAATATATTATTAATTATTAAAAATAGCACTCTATAAGTTAGTGTTATAGATATATATATAATATCTATTAATTAATCTATTATTATAATATTTAATATAAAGCTTAAGATGCCTGCTATTATTATATTAGCTGCTATAGCTGCTTCCTTAAATATAAAGCAACCTTTAAAGTCTTAAGGTCTAGCATTTCCTCTCAGACAGGCTATAATATATATATAAAAAGAATATTTATTTATATTATAATAAACTTAAAGTTAAATCTCCTTAAGCAGCAGGGATTCCAGATATATCTTAATAGGAGCAATTAGGCAGAAAGGAAATATAGGAGTAATAGTATTATTAGTAGTCTTACTTATAGTATATCTAGGATTTAGAGATCCTATTTAAAGGTATTATTATTACTATAGTTAGAGAGATAAAGATAAGGTTTTAGACTTTATAATTATATTTAAGGTCAAAATAGAGTTTTAATTAAATTAGAAGGCAAAGAGGGATTATACTACTATATAAAGAGCAGAGCTCTACAATAAATAATAAAGGATAAATAGAACTACCTATAATAGGCAAATAAATATATCTCTCAATAAGTCTCTGGAGTGTGATATATCTAGTAAGACTAAATATATAGGCAGGGGTTGCTATAGGAAGGAGGTCTACCCTAGTGGGAGACCCACTCCACGTCACGTGACAGAGTCTGCCCAGATTAGGCAATCTAAGATTTGCTGGCTGAAACTCCGTTGCACTCCCCCAACTCATATCAAGCCCAAATTTTGCTCAATTTCTCCTCAGACACGAACGGCTAACAGAACTCGAGGCAGTTCAGAGCTGTTAAGAGAATAGTAATGCAAACCAACCAACCACGGCCCCCGTCTATGTCTTTTGCAAGTCCTGCGAGAACCTGATATTCAAACTTTTCGCGTGTTCCTTTTCCATTCGCACGGAATTGGCTCCGTGTAGCGACGTCATGCTGTCGGATGTCCGATGCAATGTTCATGGACCAGGGTTACGGTTTTCGCATGGGTGGCGATGATAACAGCGTGGATGAAAAATACCAGAATGTAGAAAGTAGCGGGCCGACTTATGACGATTGTGCAAGTCAACTGCGATGAATGTGGCTCCAAGATAATTGGGATTGAAGGAAAATTTGCACATCGTCCGTGTAGTAGATTGGGATTCCAGACACCTTCAACTTTAGTCGGTGATTTCCACTTCAGCGTCCTTCTCTTCAACCTTCCTCTTCTGGACTTAACGTAGAGAGTAGTAGTTGCAGCCCGAAAGAATGCGACTTTCGACCAGGAAGATGATTAATAACACCACACGTGCTGTCTTGATAGCCGCCGTCGGCCCTAGCTGCCTGACCACCAAATATATGCGATTGCATACATACCAGCCTCTGCTGCTGCGGCTTTCCCTAAATTACAATCCTGGCAGCGTCTTTCCTAATTCCCAGGCAGGCGTGGCAGTAGGCAGCAACATAGACCACCGAATACTGTTGCGTACAATCTAGCGGGTAGAGCCTGGTCCCAATACAATACGCCGCGTGTTGAGTTGTACCGGGGCGGAGACTTCACGAGTCTGACTGCTACGTTTTGCCATTGATATATCATTGATGTGCATTTAGCGTATTCGTCTATTCCGGGTATGGAAATGCTGTTAAACCGTTACCACTACCTGAAAAGAAAACACGCAAGAAACATGTCGTTCTAACTTCTTTCAATATATCCTACGACCTTGTTAATCTAGCACACCAGACAGCCCCCTCATATCTAGTTCTTGGAGTCTTCAAAACCAACAACCAATCTCGACGCTCAAACCTCGCTCAACCCCGTGTAGCCCAAATCTATCAGTATTTACTTTGAAAATCCGTCGCGGATTTCGACAAACTTCAAGTACCTATCCTTCGCCCAGCGTCTCGTCCTCTTTCCGTAGACGATCATGGGCAAGCTCGTGGCCATGATGACAAAACTAAGAACGCCCAGCACGATGAAACAGTTCTCCATACCGGTGTCGAGCCAATAACTGGCGACAAAGGTGAAGACCATGGCGATGGTATTGTTGATGACAGCAACGCCGACCATGCCTTCCAAAACCATCTCGGGAAAGCTGTCTGCAAGATAAGCCAGCGACAAATCGCCGGCACAGCCGTAGCCGAAGCCGATGAAGCCCAATCCAACATAGGGCACAGGCCAATCCCATCCCCTCGCGGAACCGATGCCAAAAAGCCACATGCCCGTCGGGAAAACCACTGCACACAGTGCCATGAGGTATAGGCGGAACTCGGCCTCCATGACGCCCTTGTTGCGCTTGATCATCCACTGCATGAACTTGTCACTGCCGTATCCACCATAGGCACAGCCGATAAGGCTGCCGATCAGAGTTGGCAGGTTCATGTTTCCAACCTGAGCCGGTGTGTAGTTCCATGGCTCGCCGTACCACCAGTCTTCTTGCACCGTCAGGTAAAAGGTCAAACAGATGTTCTGAAGACCCCACTGCCAACCGGCGTACCAGACGGCAGGGAAAGTGAAGACACGCAGGGTGTGCCAAAGGCGGTGGAAGTATTGCTTTGCGCCAGTTCCCCGCAAGTTGGGAGCGGGAGTGATGATGCGAATTCGATCCCAGTAGGTTTTGGGACGGGCGTAGGAATCAGAAGTACGCCTCCGGGCTGTTTCAGTCCGGCCAAGATCAACATCGCGACTAGTGTGCTCTTCCACGAGCTGACCCCGTTTCTGAGAAGTGTCCTCGGAGGTGGCACCGTTGCCATTAGAAGCCACCTCGGAACCCTTCTCTGCAACTGTTACTGGACGCACATCGCTGTTGCTAGGGTGGTTGGTGTTGCTGGTCAAATAACTATCGCGATTGAATTCGGTCTCCTCGAGACCAAAGAAGATGACGATGAGGCTGACACCGCAGATGATGGTGCCCAGCCAGCCGATCCATCGCCAGCCGAGATGGTTGGAGACATTTGCGCCAATGAGTGGCCTAGCGTTTTTTAGCAGCAGCCCCGTATGCGGCCATGAACATGAGTCGACTCACCCTAGGTATGTTCCGATGGCAGTTGCAAAGGTGTAGATACCGAGCACACTGCCCGTCTGGTGCTCAAACCAGATATCGAGAAGCGAAAGCTGTACCGTAGCCTCCCCGACCGATTCGGCGGCACCAACAAAAAGCTGCGACCATACGACGCCGTTGACGTCGGTGATGCGCGCGTACCAGATGAGACCACCGACGTTCACCAACATGGAAATGAGATAACCAAGGCGTCGGCCGTACAAGTGGACAAGTGGCGAGCTGAGCAGGGTCCAATAACCGATGGCCACGAACAAGACGCCAGCACCGGTGTTGAAGACGTCGTAACTGATGCCGTACTGCTCGTTCACACCGTCCGCGCCGGAGCCCGCGTTGTTCGATGTGGCAGCTGTCAGTCCCACAATGTACAACACGAGACACGAGTGCCACATCTTGCGCGCCAGAGACCACCTCAGGGGGTCATTGGGCGAGTCCGTCGGCTGCGGCACGAGGACGATGTCTCCGTGCTTCAGCAGCGAGGCGTCGCGAGCCAGCGTACTTCCATTGTCGTCGTAGAGGCGTCGAGTGCCTGGAATGACTTCATACTCGTCAAAGTCGTCGGCGAGTAGTTGTTGTTGTTGTTGTTCTTCTTGTTGTTGTGGAGCAGCCATGAGGGCGGAGAATTTCGCTTCTAGCGTGCGCACGCGAGCAGCCAAGATGAGAGACGGTTCAAAACTCTTGCGCCGAAGCGAAAAGACGGGGGAATGATGAGATAACTTCTTCTATGAAGCCGACGCCTCCAGCGTCGTTAATGTCAACTCGGAAGCATGCCGTGTCTGGTGATCAAAGGGAGGAAAAGTAGAGGCGAAACATTTTGCGCAATGAGACTGAATTTTTTTCTTCATCTTTCCTTATCTTTAACGAATTGGACCCAATTAATCGCAAGTTTTTTACAGGCGGCCGGTCCGGTTCTGGGTCAGGACGTCATCTCACTTTGGAGTAGCACTGGGGGGGCCTCAGAACTGCTTTAGTGCGTTATTGCCGTCGGGCTTGAAGATTCTGCGGCCCAAAAGACCGCCTTCGCCTTGATGACATAATCACGATACTCTGAATCGAGGTCTTGGCATCATGGTGATCGTCTGAGTACAGGTAATAAACGGCGGGCGTGCTGAAACCTGAGTTTGTTATAAGAGAAATAAGAGATGATCGCCGCTGAAACTCAACGTCTGAGCAATAAGAAACCTTCAGAGCCGTCGAAAACCTTGTGATGATGGCTCCGATATGGTATCAACCTGAACATGCGATCGACTGAATCGGACGCTGAAGTTGAGTCAGGCCACCCCCTGCAAGATGCAGGTACCACACGAAATGGTGCGGTACGGACCGCGGGAGTCTATGTACGTTTGCTGAAACTTGTTTGCCATTCTACATCAGGGCGGATAAAGGTGTATTGTAGCGGATTATCCAAGTGAGCAAATAACACAATAAACAACTCGCCATTCAGTCGCAAAGTCAGCATCATTCATTCTGTGTCAAGCGATGTGCCTTTCAAAGCCTGGAGTTCAAGAAGCACAAAGTCTCGAGTCATTTCGGTTTGTTTTCTGCATCCGACGGGGTTCGGTCTCAATGCTACGATGCTGCCTAATTGTTCAAGTCAATCGACGACCGGGAAAAAGAGCTGATGATGCCAACATAGGTCAGGCCGTCGTTGACGGAACGGAAATGGTTTGGGAAGATTGGTCAACCATTTTAAAAAAAAATCTTTTAAAATACTTTCCCGATCCGCTGTTCGTCTAGGTTTTCTACGTTAACCCCAGGCCGGATGTCGGCTTTTAAATCTGACATGCATTGCCAAGAAGCAGTTGAGGCAGTATCCGGGCTTAATGCAAGTTTCCAGGGGCAGCAAACCTCACGTAACACACATCCAGCCACAATTACTGGTCAGTGATTTGTGATGGCCTGTCGTGTACCCCACGAACTCGAATCCTTCAAGTGATACCTTTCCTACTTAAACAGCACACAGATCCTTCTTAAAGCTTCTATTAATATTTATATCTTCCTTTAGAAGAATGCTATAGTTAAATCCTAGTCTTAATAATGCCGGTACATCACGACGCCTGCGTTCAAACCGACTGAATCGCTCCCCCGCGTCGAAGCCTTGAACGACCGAAGATTTTGAATGCGGGAGAGAGAGCTGAAACTCGACACCACGAGTAACAGGGGTCGAAATGTCGCCGCATGGCACCGAGCTTTGGAGCGCTCCGCCCGGAGATGACGGTTATTTCAACAGCAGCTATAGTAAAGGGTCGAGGAAAAATCACATACCGGGCGATGCACGCTACATTGGCGGTTCCGACTCCCCTTCAGATGTTGGACCAACTCCCGACAGCCATCGTGGCTTGCTTAGCGACCACATCATGGGTTCCCAGAAAGGAATGGGACCTGAGAAGAAGAACTCCGTTGGTGAGATTCCCGATGCAAGATGGCGTCCGGCCTGGCTCCGGCCGGCGGTACTTTCGTCATTTCTTGCTCTATTCGTCATCCTCACCGTCGTTCTGCCCGTCATGCTCTGGTACTCTGAGAGGAACGACGGTCTGGTTGAAAGCCGGCAAAATCATGTCTACCTCTGGCGGTTCGGTCCTACGGCAAGTGAGTTACAGCTTTGCGAGTACGGCCAGACTAGGACTAACACTCGAGCTCTCCAGTCTTCACGATTGTGTCTGTCTTCTGGAAGAGAGTCGAGATGCAAGCCATGAGATACATGCCTTGGATCGTCCTCCGCCGCTCGCAAATATCTGGCAAGGAGGCTGATGTTTACCATCTGGATTATACCGCCATGCTATCGCCAGTGGCTCTCTTCACCTCACTCCGGAACAAGCATTACCTGGTCGCCATGACCGCCATCGCTTCTCTAGTTCTCAAGGCCCAAATCGTTCTGGCTCCAGGTCTCTACAGCCTTGCAACTATCAGGACTACAGAACCAACTGATATACAACTCCTCGACTTCTTCAACACCACAACTCAAACAAGCCTGATAACGGACGGCAGCGCGTACTACATGTACAAAGCCCTCGACAGCTTCGACATGCAATACCCATTTGGCGTCACGAAGGACGTAGCTTATCAGACGTTGAGATTCGGCAATGGTACAGCCAGGGGGACCGTTGATGCACCATTAAAAGTCAACGTGGACGGGTATTTTTCAGAGATGGAGTGCCTGAAACTGGATGACTATGAAACCTCTGAGCCATCCATTTCTAGCCGCGAATACTTCACCTTCAACCTCACTCTCAAGTTTCCTGGCTGTGGCCAATCCGTGAAGTCCGCCACCGACCGGATCAGGTGGACCGACAGCTTGCTGAAAAATGATGGTTCCGTGGGTAATTGGGTTACCAAGATGACCGTTGGAAAACCATGCTCGGACCTACCACAGCAGAACAACCAATCTCTCTATTTCGCAGCTAGACTTGGCCCATCGGCGAGCAACTCATCCCAGCCCGCTTTCGTCGACTTCGCGGCGGTGCTCTGCACTTCGACTTCGTGGGTTTCGAAAGTGGAGGTGATTGACGACGGGTTCTCTCCCAACGTCACCATATTGCCGGACGAGCCCAAGACCCCGGTTGTCGCCGACCTGTGGAAGATGCTCTCGGTATCTACGCCTGAGGGCGGCGGGCAGTGGTCTGGCTCCGGAACTGGCAGGGTATACGGACCCGTCGATTCGCTCACGCAGATCAAAGGCGAGTCGTTGGGGACAACAGTAAACGTCACGAACCCGGTGTTGTACACCAACGACATCCTTTACCGGGCCGTCATGAATATGTCTCATTCTCTGGCCCCCTTACTAGGGCTCTACCGAGTCCGACAGAATGACGAGTCTCGACCATCTTCTTGGGGTGACACCATTGCCAGTACAGAGAGACTTGTCGCCATTCAGTGGGTGTGCATATCCATGGCAGCGTTATTCGCATTCTTGAGTATCGTCCTGGCTTTCATTCTCTTTCGATACACCGGTCGGACCGCTGTATGGTACCGAGACCCAGCGACTATCCTCGGCAACATGTTCTTCTCTCGAGACCACCCGGAACTTCTGAGTCGCAGCACCTGTCAGAAGTCCACTTCACGCGACCGTTTGAGCGAATGGACCCGCTGTGGCTTTACACCGATGGTGTTGAGAACTTGGACGCGGGCCGCATCGACGGTGTTTACTCTCGGCATCATTTTCGGCCTCCTCTATGCTCTAAACGTCTCGCGAACGCAAGGCGGACTCGCAACAGTCAATGAGCAAGAATCCATGCATTTGTTATGGACATCAGTACCCGCGCTGGTCATGCTTAACGTGGCGCTGTACGCCAGCTGTTGTGACTTTGCCTACAGAGGCCTGGCTAACCTTTCGAGCCTATCCTCCCGTTCGTGCACTGCGAGGGAAGTTGACGTGTCTCTTTTGGATATGCTCGGGCTTCCTGCTCTGCTGCACTCTTTGAGACGGAGGATTTGGGTAGTCACGCTATCGCAACTCCTCGCCTTTATTTGCGCGTTTCTCACAACGTTGGTATCCGTCATCTTCACAGTCGAGACTATACCGGCAACGAGAGGCATCGATCTCCAACATGAAACCTGGTTTGGTTCTACGGAAATTGGTAGGGGCCTGGAAGGGTTAAATCTCGCCCGAAGCAACCGCCAGATGATCAGCAGCCTTGTGTCACGCCAAGGCGAAGCTGCGTTGACTTATCCGAAGAACACGTACGATGACCTCGTGTTCCCAGTTCTCGGTGGCCTCGAGGATCTGGCGGTATCACCGAACACGACGGTCAAAGTCACTGTACCAGCCGCCAAGCTTCACGCAATCACCTGTGCGAAGATACCCTCGAGCGATTTCAACATGAATATTACGAGCTGGACGGAGGAAACCACCTATTTCGAGGCTACCGTTACCCGGCCTTTCACATGCCCTAATGGTAGTGGGACGGAGCTTTTGGACAGACTCGACATGAGCGCGGGCACATCCAAGTACGGGCGATCACTTGTCGCGGGTATCTTCAAGTCTGCGGAGAACACAAAAGACATCAACATACCCTGCAATCTGGATCTCAATGCAAGTGCCTGGGAGTATGCGCCTTGGCGGTTCCAAACTTACGCTTGGGGCGAATTCTCCAAAGAGAAAAATGGCTTTCAATCTTTCTCAATGTGGAAGTGTAACTACACAATGGTTGAGGTGCCTACCGAGGTCAGCCTAGCGGCTGTAAATGGAGAATATGCGATGGACCCAGACCGGCCGCCTCAACCCGACTTGTCCGCTATGGAGTCTTGGACACCTCTTCTGGACATTCCCCACGTCGACAACCAATTCATCAGCCGAGGTGTTGGAGATGCATATCCGCAGATCGTAATCGCCGATGTTCTCGCCGGCACCATCGACGAACAGTTCAAAGCGTTGATCAAACCTTATGGTCGGTTCCCTCTGGAGGATTTGGGCAACGCGAGCCAAGACGAGGAAATCCTCAAGGATCTTCATCATAACTATGGCCTCGTAACGGCTCAACTTGTCAACGTCGAGAATCGCTACAACGTGACTGAGAGTTCTCTGAACAGACCGGCTCCCGTGGGCGGATTGCCGGCCTTGGACGCAACCATCATCGATAGCGGCCGTCGTCGTCTCGTGCAGAGCGCCCTGGTGACTTACGTTCTGGTCGCCATACTCGGAGTCGTCGCCGCAGCCTATATCTGGGCCTTGTGTTCGGCCATGAGTCGGCGCCTCCTAGGAAAATCTTGGCTCTTCGACATGGATGTAGATGGCCTAGCACCTGATGGTTTCCACAGCATAGCCGCAATGGAAGCTTTACTGAGAGGCTCAAACGTGCCGGAACACCTGCCCGAGAGCGCCGAGCTGTTGTCCTCCAACGAATTGTATGGTCGCATGTCCGACCTGAACTTCCGTTTAGGATGGTTTTTGAAAGCCATGGGTGAAGCAAGAGTTTTCACAATCGGCGTCAGAGGTGACAACGAATTTCAATATGTAGGCAGCAAGACGCGCAAAGAATGGGAATGAAACTGCCCAACAGGGTGTGCTACACTTTGCGTCAAGCAATCGAGAAATGAAGTTTACAGCAATAATAATGCACAGCCAACGAGCTGAATTTATACATTGCAGTAGAAACAAGCTAATTCAAGAATGATATGTTCTATCGAAGTAGCCAAAAGGTACGTGCCTAGACACTATGCAGCCAAACCAAGCAAAAGTCAAGGTCCATCCAGGATTCGAACCTGGGCTTACGGAAGGAACTTATACTTTTATGATCAGAATCCGACGTCCTAACCAACTAGACTAATAGACCAGTGAACGGATACTACTTCGTGGGAGCAGTGGGTCGTGAAGTTTCTCTTGTGGGACAAAGAGGGGCGGAATGGACCTTGGATGTGGAGATTGTCGATTCGCAGTTTCCTCTGATAATGTACTCTAGTACACGAGAAGAACCTGGAACTCATTGTAGACTGAGTTTGCACTAGATATCTGTCTTGATTTGATTTCATATTTTCACGAAGTCTATGATTGGATCCATTTTGATTCCGGTGCTTACCGTGGCCCATCATCCAGACAGTGAGAAAAGCAGCAATTTCGGCATTCATAATGCAGGTGCTGACAACATCATGACCGTGGAATAGAGTGGATATCTCGTTGAAACTAAGGTCCATTTTCAAGTTGCAGAAACACGGATGCGCAGTATAGGCTATAGCCATGCCTGGGCGAGCAGTAAGACGACCACTGTCTTGCCCACTGGGAGCGGATGTAGCAAAAGAGCTTTTCGGACGTTCTCGGATTCCGCCCAGTCGGCGACACTGATGCTGCCGCGATCTTGGGGACGTCTCGCCGCATCTAGAGTACACCATGTCTTCTTCGGCAGAATTTGGGACTGCACTGAGGATCCTGTGAGTGTGAATAAAGCAGCGGTCACAATTTAGGTTTATGAAACAGGATAAGCAGCTTTCAGTGGCGACGTAGACTGCTCGATATAGTTAGGACCTTAGCTATAGACTTGGATGAGGATTTTGGAGTATCTCAGGAAATTGACTACCAGAGGATATCTCATACAACAAGGGAAAGCCCCAAGACGAGGCAGGTTAAGGTAAGGACGGTATTGAAAGTGCTTCGGTTGAAGATTGGCGATGTGAGATCACGTCAGGACTTTGAAAAAATCATCGTTGATCTGGTGTATTGGAGTAGCATAAGTCCTCACGAACTATGTAAACCACCCCATCCCAAGCATCTGAGCAGCCTGGGTAGTAACACCCCTGATTCAATTCATCTCAGGTCATTCCGCATTCTTTCTCTGAGCAATTGTCGTCACCATACCACGTAGGAACCTTCCGAGGTCAGTGCCGTAAACGCAAGACGCCTTGCGTGCTACGTGCACACTCTCGGCCATTTCCTTCTGACATGATCACATCTTCATCTGCTCCTTGACCAAATCGTCGAGGACGTCCCAAACTCCACAGGCCGTAGCGAGGTGGTGGCCAGCAGCCTGAATCGGGGCATTGAACATGGCCAATCCATATCCGCCGGCTCCAGCGCTTTGCAAAGTGGCGAACAGAGAAGGCGACGCAACATTGCCGATCATGCTGTGGACTGAAGCGGCCCATGAATCTGTTAGACAAGCACGTTAGCCAAGTTCAACATTAAACCGAGAGACATGACCCACTAGCTATGACTCCTTCGGATCCGAAGCCAACAAGCTTCAGTAGCGGGCCAGAGACAACACCAGGGGCTGCCACAATAGTGATCGAGACACCGACGACTCCAATGGAAATGGCCTTTTTGGGGTTCTTGCTCATCCAGCGCTTGATATACTCGTGCTCTCGCTCAACCCAGGCAGCCAGGTCCTTGAAAAACTCGATAATCATGTCGACCGTGACCGCGATGAGCTTGCCCGCCTTGACGAGGTATTCATTGAGATTCTCCCATAGAGAAGAGTCCTCGCCCTCGGCCAAGTAGAGCAGACCAGAAACATGCTCGGAATCAGGCAGGCCTTCGACAGAGATGAGGGTGACCTGAGGCTGAGGAGTCATGCCATCCAGAGTAGAGTGGCCAAACTCGACGTGACTATTGGGGTTAGCCTCGGCGGGAGAGAAGTCAATGTCGATACCAGAAAGAGTGACTGCGTTCTCGATGTAGGCAACATCCTCAACGCCTCCGATGCGGGGGATGAAGTCATTGACGGGAGCGAAGATGGGGTTAGCAGAGTGTCCGATGCTGTGGGCGGCGGCGCCGAAGAACCAGCCTCCGAAGGGGAAAGGGAGGCCCGGGAGGGCAGGGAGGGCAGGGAGGGCATCGCGTCGCTCGCCCTCACGCTCGTCGTAGAGGTAGCCGAGGAGGCTGGCGAGAAGAAGAGCGATGGCGATGATTCTCATCTTGGCGGTCTCGTTGTTGTTGTCGTTGTTGTTGTGTGTGTGTGTGTGTGGTTTGTATATGATGGTTGTGTCTGCGAATTCGAAAGTTGAATTCAAAAAGTTTTGTGGATGGCCAAAAACAATGAGGAAACAAATCCTGAATTAAAGTGATGTTTACCAGGTCAGGTGACCAGCCAGCCCTCTCTCTGTTGAGTCGTCCTACTTGGTGTGCCTTTGACGCTGACGATGTGTCGTCTTAGTCGCATGAGTCTTGTCTGGTGTGAGGTTGTGACCGTTGTGCCTTTCACTTGCTCAGCGCCGGCTTAGTAGACTGCAAGGCGCACTGTGAACTGTGAACGCACAAAGAAAACCATCAGTCTTCCAAGCACTCAATGCATATTGAAACTATGCTCGTGAATGTGTTCTCTATTTGCTTGTTTCTTGATTCCTCAATAAACGTCAAGGACCACATAACATCATCCTCTCTGCCGTATTTAGATGTGACGCACATGACCGCCAAGCTTTTGAGCAGGCATCCCCTACTAGCATGCAGTTTGATGAACAGACATTCAGTGCTTAGACATATATAGATTGGTAAAGGTCAAATCTGATTGAAAAGCTGGCGTGAGATGCACCTTGACTGGTTCTGCTTGCTTGGCTTCTTGCGCTTATACATCAGCAAATATGAACCCGGACCTGTTGCGAGTCGGTTTCCACAGGTCATAGAAGTTCCCAATCTCATCATTCAACGCGCCATCGTCAATCACGACGTTGTGGTTGTTTTGACGGGACTGACGTTGATGCCAGGACGAAGTTAGCACGTCTGCTTGCGATTCAAGGCACAATGATTCATCCATGACCCTTTTCGCATTGGATTGCATAATGAATTCTAATTTCAAGCCAAAAGTTACTCGTATTATCTCAACAGTACCGTCAAAATTGACAAAAACCCACTCGCGAAGGCAATGGGCCGCGGGCGAAACACTACGCTGAAACGCAAACGCAACAAGGCTTCGCAATATTGACAGGAAACTAGTTCGATATGAGCTCTGAATCGTTCAGATATGTAGATAGTGGTAGCTCAGAGCTTGACGGGTGTGGCAGTGAGGCCGCAAGCAGCAGCTGCTGCAGTGACCGATTTCCCGTAGTATTGCCAGACGTTGTAGGTGTTGGCACACTGCAGAGAGGCGTCGTATCTTGCAATCCACTGGAAGAGCCCGCAATACCCAGCCTCACGTGAGAGAGTGATCGAAGTACCTGAAGCCAGAAATCCATCAGTATGCACAACTCTGACAACACCGGACGGTAAGATCACCTACCGTAGTTCTCATGGCAGAGGTACGCGGGGGTCCCGGGTGCGGGAACATCCTGGCGCTTGGCAAGCATGGCCTCGAGGAACTCCCAAGAGATTTGATCACGGTTGACGAGAGGCGTAGCAGTGGCGAGGGAGGCGGCGAAGGCCACCGCGCAAGGGATGGCGAAGTGCATCTTGATGTTTGATGGCCCAAGAGAATTCGTTGAGCAGGACAGGACTGGGCTGAGCTGATGGGAGTATGGGGAAGTAGGAAGTCAACTTGCTATGCGAGTCAAAGGTAGGTTCTTTTGGGCTCTTTATATGTTTGAATACTGAATTCCATGCTGCCTCCTTCCTCCCTCCGGCATGCCCAGGAACTTAATCCTGATTCCTGAAGAGGAGGTTCGCCCCTTCTTCAGCGAGCACCGATATCGCCCACACAATTGACAAGAATCTTGGCGTGTAACTCCGAGTTGCCATGGACCGATCAATCCGGGCATAAGCGGGCTGTTGAGTGTATTCAGCGGGGCGGATTCGAGTGAGAGCCTGGACAACCGCGGCAACTACTCAGGCCATCTAATCTTATCAGATCATCTGATAATCACCGTCCCTGCCTGGGTCTGGGCCGGATTTCTGAATGGGATCTTCATATCCGAGCCGGGCCCCCACGCCGTGCGACCCAAGAGTCTGATATACGAGCTCAGTATGTAAACAGCACGCTAATGTAGCTGGCTCGGATCAGCCTCGGAGGCCACGTGCGAGGCGTCTTGGAGGACTTCCGCGAAGGAGTTGAGCCGCTAGGAATTGAATGATGACTCTCATTCAAGTTGCGTGGTCACTTTTGGGGGTTCTGTTGTTGGGTAGCTGAATGGGCTTCCGAATGTGCAGATTCTATTTGGCGCAGGGCTAAGAATCAAATTCACAGTGAAAGTCTTCTCCCCAACAATGCAACCACAGAGAGTGTGGTTGGGTAGTAGATGTTAGGGTCCATATCGCAAGATGTTTCTGGGGGAGATCGCGTAGGCTGTAAAATGAGAAACGATGTACGGTACGTCGTCTATACTGACACGAATGGCTTGTGTGCGTAATCTGTCCTTGTGGTTGCATTGAATGAATTCGCCCTTTAGCAGTCTTCACGCTGGATAAAGCTCATCATGATTCCAGTTTGATTTGCTCTTTCTCAAGTCTATCAAATCGTGTGCATGTCGGCTTCGAAGAAATCGAACTTCAGCCAAACGAACGTCACTTTACGCAAGCTCGTAGTCACAACTACCAACTTTTGGCAGTTTTCCAATCTCCAACCTTCTTCCCCCCCCCCCCCCCCCCCCCCCTAGAAGGAGTCGGAGACGACAGCATGCGCGGGCAGAGTGAGTCATTTAGGTCCGGCCCTGTCCTGGGCCAGGGCAGTCTCTACGCATACCCGGCCCCTGCAATCTGTAGTGAGGCCAATATCGAACCCATTGACTTCACCTAGTAGTGTGTGAATGGCATTTTGCCTCGCGGCACTAGCCAGGCATTGAGGGTACTGAAAGTACTATCATCAGGATCCAACTGCCAGGAAGAAGACACACCTTGTAGCTTCGAACTGACTCCGAACGAATTGGAAACATGTTTCTGACCCTGAAGTGCATTGACAGACCCCGAGTAGTTCTATTCGTAACGTGATTCAATTATTGCCATAAACTCATCGGATTACATGTACATCCCCAACAAAGGAAACCAGACCCAGACATTACCACAAATCTCCATATTTTCATTAAATCAGCAACTCAATCAATGGTCATAGTACCTGGGCTCGTTGAAGACATGGTACCTGTGATCACGGACACCCTGGCCCTTGAACATGTCAGGGAACTTCCATCCCTGAGGCACGCTGTGCTCGCTCACGCGCTTATTCCGTGTCTCATCATCCAGAGCCTCAATCTGCAGCAGCTCTTCCTTGGACTTGGGGATGACAAATTTGGCGACCTGCAGCTCCGTGTCGGTAATTGTACTACGACTGACACGGGCGTAGCCGGTGCGCTTAAGACCCTTGTAGAGGATGTACTCGCACCATCTGTCCCAGTCGGTTGGGTCGACGTCGTGCATGCCGGAGGTTGAGCTGACATAGGTGTTGTAGTTACCCTGGAGCGGCTTGGTGACGAGGTACGACAGCAGAATAGATGGGTTGGTGGACTCGCCCATAAGTTTGGAGAGATACTCAGTCTGCAGGCGACGATCCTCGGGGTCTTCTTCCTGTCCAGAGTGGAAGACGAAGACATCGACTTCTTGGCCGTAGACGTCGAGAGTGGCAGAAATAGCTGGTGCGAGCTCGCCCACGGGACTGGGTAGGAGATGATGCGTTGACTTGAGGATAGGGAATTTGGAAAGAAGTGCGGCTCCCCAGGTGTGCTTGTTGGGACCCGGACCATAATCGACGTACATGCCGAGGTCTTCAGCAAGGAATTGGGTGGTGTCACGGTTACCCATGATAATGCGTTGGAGATCAGACTCGAGAAGGCCGATAACATCAATCTCAAGCTCCTTGATAAGGTCGCGCATGCGGTACTCGGACGACCACATATCGTTGTCAAGGGAGAAGTGGATGGTCCAGATGCCGGCGGTAAGTAGGCGGTCTTCGGGGTGATATGGCTTGTAGTCGTTCGTAGGGAAGCGCATGAAAGCCGCAGCAAGGAAGATGATGTTGACTACGAAGGCGGCGACGGTGTTGTACTTCTTGTGCTGGGAGGAAGAAGAACGGCGAGCAGCCGGACGACGGGCTTGGGAAGAGGCGAGGTCAAAAACGCCGGCGCCAATCAGGAGGAAGGTGGTGATCATGATCCAGTCGGTGTGCTCGCGAACTAGAGGTCCACCAGGTACGAAAGCATAGGCGACGACCCAGACGTGGAAAAGGATCATGACGTTGTAGATGAAGAAACCCAGACCGAAAGTAGTTCCTGGGCTTCTCCTAGCCGCGTTCGAGAGGAACGGTACAGACAAACCCATGAGGTAGAATGCCGTAGTGAGAGCACCATAGTAACCGAACCAGTGGTGGTATGAGGTGAGAATCGCGGCGCCCACGCATCCGATGGCGTAAGCAGTCCAAGAGCTCATCACACCTGGGCGGTACAGACCAACAAGCAGACCAGAGGTCATCGCAACAATGGTCATCCAGCCGTAGGTATTGGAAGTGGGACCCCGAATCGGGTAACCGTCCCAGACCCAGAGGATCATGGTGCTCGTGTCAGAGAGCAGGGAGTGGATGCCGAAGAACAGACCGCCCACACCAAACGCAGCCAGAAGAGAAGAGCCGCTCTTCTTGGAATCCCCGGGATAGTCGCCAGTCGTCAAAGGGGCCTTTCTTGTAAACCGTAAACAAGCAACAACAGCGATGGCGAAGCCCGTAAAGTTCCATCCGCCGTTGGCGGCGTGCATGATGGGCCAGAGAGGATTATTGGTCCACCAAATAAACTTGGCTGTAGATGAGAGAATCAAGCCAATGGTCCATGCCATGATCTTGGACTCGAGACGAGCTTGGTGAGTCCTCTCGGAGTACCAAGTAGCAGTCCAGCCCAGGCAGGATGTAGCCACAGCAAAGCCGACAGTGAAAAGACGGCGGGCGGGGTCGAGAACCAGGTAGGCCAGAAGCCCGACTAAAGAAACAAGATGGAGGGTGCGCTGGTTGTTGACGACCAAAGATCGCACGGAGCGGATGCCCATAATCACTGGCAGCATTGTTGACATGACGAAGGCTTCGTAGCCAGAGATACCCATATGCCACAGCGGGAAGTACCACACCAGAACTCCCAGACTGGTCAGCATGGTCCAGAAAATGAAACCGTGGTAGACATCGGCAGCGGTGTCGAGAGCCTCAGTCCAAGTAAATCGAGCGTTGAGCACACCGGCGGACGCCTTTTCCTTTCTGCAAGCAAGTCAGCTGCCGTAGCATTCGTCGAATGCAGGGATGGAGGAAACGTACTCTTTCTCAATGACGGCAGAAGAAACAGCAGAGCGGTTTTCACTGTAACAAGACTTAGAACGGTTCCTTCAACTGGATTTATTCTTCGGTCTGCTGTACAGGTATGTACAAGAAAGACTATTTCGGAAGCCATTGGACGTACCCCTTGCTGGCACCCTTGACATCCCTGATCACGAACTCGAAGGTGTCGAAGTCGAGCGCCGTCACAGCGTCAAAGGCAACGTCGAAGAGGATGAGCGACCATTCGAAAAATGCGTAGATCGTGTAGGCTGCCGCCAGTTAGCTGTTCAGTTCGTGCGAGCAGGGTTTGCAGGAAAGCCCACCTCCGGCGACGCGGTGCACCTTGTGTTGGATGAAGAAGTAAATGAGGGGCACAAGGGTACCGAAGAAGGAGCTGGCAATCCACTTGCGGTACTTGATCGCCTGCGGGTTCGGCGGGCTCAATGCGACACAGCCAATGGTCCATGGTAGCGAGGCAACGATGTACGAAATCATGAAGATGTCATGCCAGTCGTGGTCGTCGGTGGATGTGACGTAGGTGAAGCCGCCGCACATGAGGGTACGCAGCACGCCCATCGCAAAGGTGAACTTGGGAAGCATTTGCCCAGGTCTTCTCGTCAAGAGGTACCAGAGACCGACGAGGGCGAAGCGCGGGCCCGAGGTGATTGCGATGAAGAGCATGAAGAAGGATCGTTCGGGATAACGGTCCCCAATCGTCGCGGAGACGGAGGGAAACCACTCGTCCGGGTATCCGTACCACTCATTCTGAACGATCTTATGATAGTGAAGGGAGACGCCGACGATGAAGGCGCTAATGAAGGCAGCTGTTCGCAGTTACATGTCAGCTTGCGAGGCCCTCGTGGTGATGGTGGTGGTGATGGTGCGATCGAGGGAGACAGCAAACGGCTGCCTTGTCAACCCTGGCGACGGCCTCAATCGCAATATCGCAAAGGTTTGACTCACTGTATGCGACGGCAGTATGCGACCAGCTGATCCACTGGCCATTGAAGGTCAGCACGACGCCGCCGTCTTTGTCCTTGTACCTCGACGACATCGTGACAAGCTATTCAAGCAAAACAAAGGGAAAAGAAGCTCATCCGGGAGGTCCGGAAGCGTTGGCGGGTGGGAGAGAGGGATGGGTTGTAGGGGAAGATGAGGAAGATGGGACAAGAGCGGGAAGGAATAGTGGGAGGAAGGAAATGGCAATTGTGTAAGCTGACCACAGAAATCTCAGGTTCCAAGGTTGCAGTGCAGAGAGCGTGTGCCTCGGCGGCCCGGATCGCGTGTTCTGTTCGTGTCGGGTCACACTTCGTCCGCACACTGAGGTTTGGATGCCACACAGATTGCGACGACACTGCCCACGGCTTCGAGTGCGGGCATGCAGCGAGGGGAGCACAGCGGTCCCCCGGAGCATTCGGGCGTCACAGTGGAGCTCTTAGCTGGGCTGCAGGGAAGATGATGACACGAGCGAATGAACCCACTGAAGCTTCGCTTCTGTTTTTACTTGACAGGGGGCTTGATGGGCGCCAATTGGAGGGATGATTTGGGTTTAGCGCGGGACGGGAGCTTGGCACAAGGCTGAGACCACAATGGCGAATCAAAACCTACATCGCAAGCTCTTGGAGGCCCGCTAATAGAACTGCCCCCACTAGTTTCAATGGATCCGGCTCAGCCTCGCAACTTTTTTTTTTTCCTTTGCAGGCATTGCAGATCTCGATCCCGCGATCTTTTTTTTTTTTTGGTTCCTTTTGCTGCTTCACCCGCCCACCAAAGCCATTCGACACCAGGTCACGCGAGGTCCGCCCATCCACGCATATATACACACAACAATTACACGGCCGTGGATATGGCCGTCGCAGAGAAAGCCCGGTTCTACTTGGAACGGTCTGTTCCCCAATTGCGTGAGTGGGAGGAAAAGGAAATCTTCACGAAGGCAAGTCGATTGCTCCCGCATCACCGCACAGCCGCCACAGGATCACCGCCTAACATTGTCTGCTGCAGGATGAAATTCGCACCATCGTACAAAAGCGCAGCGACTTCGAACATCGCATTCTCGCTCCCCGATCCGATCCCGGCGACTTCTCTACCTACGCGAAATGGGAGAAGTCCCTCGATGCTTTGCGCCAGAAGCGCTGCAAGCGCATGAAGATCGGCCACGTGACGTCCCAGCACGCCTCGCAAGCCCGCGTCCTTGCAATCTACGAACGTGCAGTCGGCAGACACCCCGGGCGGAAAGACTTGTGGCTTGAATACCTGGCATACACGGAGGAAGTCAAGGCCTCGAAGCGCTGGCGCAGGGTCATGGCCTCTGCCCTGAGGATGATGCCCACGGATGCTGAGATGTGGATTCATGCCGGACGCCGCTCGGCGAAGAACGGTGATATGGGCGGCGCGAGAGGGTATTTCATGCGTGGCTGTCGCTTCTGCACGACCGAGGGTACGCTGTGGATCGAGTACGCGAGATGCGAGATGGGCTGGCTGGCCAAGATGGAAGCGAAAAAGGGGAGCGGGAAGAAGAAGGAAGCAAACCCCCTGGCAAGCGAGAAAATGGACGACAACGATGAGATCCGTTTCGTTGATGACGACGAGGATGAGGATGGCGACGACCAACTGAAGCTGCCCGTCCCTGGCGCCGAGAAGAAGAAGGGCCTGGACGAAGAGGCAGCGACGGCGTTGAAGAACAACCCCGCCATGGACGGCGCTATACCCATGGCCATCTTCGATATCTCTCGCAAACAGCCTTTCTTCAACCCAGAAGTTGCAGAGAAGTTTTTCGACATGTTTGCGACTTTCACCAAGGTCTCCTCTCTGGGAAAGATCATGCAGCACGTCGTCGATGTCATGCAGGAGGTGGACGCCGCACACCCGGCGACATGGAACTGCTATATCCGCCTTCCGCTGGTAGGCGTCAGCCCCGACACGTCCGACTTTGCTCTTGGGCTCAGAGATGTGTTGTCGAGATTGGGCAAGGGTTTGGACGAGACCTCGGACAAGGAGGCGCTACAAAAGAAGAGCTTGTTGTGGATCGAGCTGATTCTCCTGGTCAAGGACCTGGACGAGGGTATCAGAACTGTCTTGGAGCACACGAAGGGCAAGCTCCAGTCATAGCTGCCGGAACGTGGCTATCGATACAAAATGGGATGGGACAAGCGGCGCTCGAATGGCGCATCTGACTGGAATAGAAATGGCACCGGACGGGATTTGACCGACACATAGACTCTTGATACCACTTGCGGAGCCACCAATTTTATCGATCCGATTAGAACCGCGTACCACCTCAGTATGCCGCTGGTACTTCCTCGCACCCCAACGTGGATCGGCGAAACCTATCACGCGGCTGAGTAGTTGGGAAATTTCTTCCCTTCTTCGACCGCCTTATCCCACTCATCTTCCTTGTCGAGCTCCTTAGCCATCCGAATAACCTCATCCCACTCCACTTTCGTGACCTTATTGACACTAAGCCGACCCTGCCTGAGGAGCTGCATATTTTGCAGAGGGCCCTTCGGGCCTACCTCCTTCAATAGGCTCAGCGGCACAATGCGAGGGAACTTGTGCTCGATTTTTACGTGGACGAGACTCCATTTGCTGCCGTCATGAGGTGCACTGTCATCGTAGTACGGGTTGTCGTTGATGCAAGCGTTCCCTGGGAAAGTCAGCTCCAACCTTGCAAGGGAAGGTAGGGTATTCTTACAGTCCGGCGAATGTTCCTTGACGATGCTGATGATTCCAACAATACCGGGCTCCTTGCAATTGGAGTGATAGAAGAAAGCCATGTCGCCTTTGCGCATCTCTCGCAGGTTGTTACGAGCAGCGTAGTTTCGAATGCCCTCCCACCCTTCGGGCGTCTCCTTGGCGGCAAGATCGTCAATGGAGAATTTGATTTCATAACCATCCTCAATCCTCACTTCCGGCTCAGACTTCATGAGCCAGTAGCGTGTCTCGGGTGGATTCCGACGCTCAGCATCGGGGTTGATGTCTGGGACAGTGGCAGACGAGTCGCGGAGGGCCTTGAGCTCATCCTTGGATTTCTTGACGGGGGCTTCCTTCTTCACAGCCGTAGGTTTTACAAGAAATGTCAGCCTCTTGGATGATCTTTTGTAAACGTGATAGAGATTCTACCCACTTTGGCTTTCTTTGCGGCAGGCTTTTCGGGCTTCTGCTTACCCGTGGGCTCCGGCTCCGGCTCCGGCTCCGGCTCCGCGTCGGCATCGGCATCGGCGTCGGCGTCGGCGTCGGCCCCTTTTCTTTTGCGGCCCGCAACAACGACCGGCGGCTTCTTGGACTTTTCTGCCGAAGCTTTCTCGTCTGTGGCCTTTTGTATCCGGGACTTGGCGGTGAGCTTTGGCTGCTCAGGAACTGCCTTCTTCTCGTCGGATCCCGCGGCGCTTGATCGCGTCGATGACCTGCGGGTAGCTACCATTGCGACTAAAGAATTGTGTGAGGTAGTAATAGCAAGTTTGAAGCTCTGGGATTAGTTGTTTGTGTGCGAAGCCAGCAGCAATTCGAAATCGGAAAAGCCCTCAAGTTCCAGCATGAGACGGGCAGCTTGATTTCATCAACAGGAAGCTCGTCAGTGAAGCGACGCGACGCTGCACTGAGCGCACGGTGTCTCTGCACCCGCTGCGAGCTTCCCCGGACGCACGAACCTTGGGTTCTCGGACGGATCACGTAATCAAGCCCAAGCTTCACGTCGCAAGGTAATTTCCTGGCCGGGGCTTCCCTTCACTTTCCATTCTAATGTGCAGTCGGCAAGGTTGGAAACACGAACGCAAATGTCTGCCCCTGCGATTGCAACGCCGTCAACCTCACATAACAGTCATGCGGCTCTCTCGTCAACTTGTCATACGCCCCCGTGGTGTTGAGGTGAGGCGGCAGCTCCTCCAGCCGGAAATTCCACAACACCAACACCACCATCATCCTGAACTGCACGTACGCCAGCTTCTGCCCATAGCATCCTCTAGGTCCAATGCTGAAGATCATGTTTCGTCCACGCGTCGCGTCAAACACATCCTTCTTCCCGTCCTCAGACTTCACCAGCCACCGCTCCGGCACATACGCCGCCGTGTGCGTATTCCGACTCGTCGCCGAGGCCAAGGCCCTTGCCAGTCGGCCCCTTGGCTGCCGCTACCGCCGCCCGCGCAGCCGTCCGCAACTTCTCGTCGACCTGGAACCCAGGCTGCGTGTAGCTCGCCTGGTTCCAGACCTGGAAGACCACGGTGCCCTTGGGGATCTGATACCCCAAGATCTGGGTGCTTTATGTGTTGCACTCCGGACGCACATCCGCGCCGTTACGAGACGCGCAGGAGCTTTTCGATGCTGGCTTCCAGGTATGGACAACGCATCTGCATGATCTCCTGCGCAGTTGGGGCGCGCTTTTCTGCTACTGCTGTGGGAAGAGCTGCGCGCAAGCTATCGCGTAGCTTCGTCTGCTGCTCCCGACGGCGCGCTAGGGTTTTGATGGCTCACTGGTTGGAATTGGACGTTGATTCATGGCCGCCCAGGGTGAACCCGTAAAGCTTGGTCTTGCTTCAGCCGCGATTTTCTTCCGAGTTTGGTCTTGATTCTTGAACTCACCTCCTCGTAGAACATCCTCGTATGAAAGGCCGCCGGACGTTGCTCTTTCATCGCCTGAGCGCTCTCCCTACGCACCATCTCATCCACCGCACATCGTACCGCGTGCTCCCCTGACCCCGAATGAACTCTGGCCGTAGATAGGTCTACCTGACGTCGAAGAAAATCCTCTTTGAGCCATATTGCTTTTCTCGTCGCTTTCTTCTGGCACACAACCCAATGAGCAGCCACCGGGAACAGCGACTTCATCGCTGTCTCGAGACTATCAGAGAGCTTCAGCAATGCTTCGATGACAGGATTGGGCGGAGCATGAGGGAACACCACAGGCTTGTCGTTGCCCCCCTTGACAGCAGCCTCGTGATCGGATGGCAACGACGGCACGGAGGAGAGGAAGTCCACGTCTGGCTGAGTGGCACTGGTGCCTTCCATGCCGGGACCGAATGTGAAGCCCAAAACAGCTTCTAGTGCACAGTGACTGATATCCTTCAGCGCCCAGAAAGGACGGCCTCTCGCCAGTCGAGCCTTTTCCTTTATAAAGCCGTCATTCGCATCGTGCTCTCGTGAAGCAGAGGCGCTGCGACCTTGTTGAGGAAGCTGGGGGTAAGAATATCCCCTGTCAGTCGCTTCCGACTCTTGTACTCATCGTTCGTCCTCCAAACTACTGTGATGCTTCGGGATAACGCAGGCCAGCACGTTGGCAGTGAATTCAGAGTGGTCAAACTCCCTTGCCCGTCTGACCAATATGTCCTGCCTCTCGTCGAAGTCCGTGACGATGACCCACGGCTTGCTGAAAGGCCGCCCGAAGACTTGGATGATCGGCGAGCAGTGCTTGATGGTTTGCGCCCCGAGCCAGTCGTACATCTCCCCCGGCTTCTGGGCATGGCCAAACATCTCAGGCATGTCGCCTAGTAGCGACTCTGCCGCGGCCTTGTTGTACGGAATCCCAGGAATGGGCGGTGGGAGAAGGGCGCGGTACAGCAGGTACAGCGCGAGGGCGCTGGCCACTACCGCGAGAGGAAGCGGCATTGCGGTGAACGCGAATTCGGACATGACTCCAACTTTTTCCATGACGACTAGAGACGTTTTCGACCAGAATGGCATGAGAATGTGGTGGGCAGGGCCGAGTCTACAACATATACATTGAACGCAGCAAACACCACTATGGAGCGATGGAAAAGGGAATAGGTGGTCATCGAACAGCATGTGAAGACAGATATCCATCCCACGAAGCTCCGGACGGGGAAGCCGCAGTAGGTCTGAATTGACTTGCTGGTCATCTCAATCACAAAGCTCGCTTCCCTTCCCAAGACTTGTCAATATCCGCAAGAGCAAGAGATAAACCACAGCTCTTCCCCGGCGTAGTTGTTCGTAATTAGGGTGATGGGAATTGGGTAAAAGTAGACCTTCGGTGCTGGGTGATCACCCTCGAGGTCGAAGGAAATGGTGTTGGTTGTCATGTGTTCGTTAGGTGCCATCTTGGACACCATGGTATTCGTATGTTTTGCCTCAACGTGGAGATGCTTCTTGCATCGAGGAATAAACTGAAACCTGAAAGTGGTTGGTGAATTCAGCGTAGAGTCTCAGAAACACAGACAAGTTTCACTAATCAGCGATACACAGCAGACCGGATCCAATACACAAACTCCACTCCGCTGGTCGTCGGTCAATTTCACATCCATATCCCTCGACTGCCTTCATGATGAGCATGGCAAAGGCCTCCTCCTCAACCCTAGCCGCAATTGGTAACACCCCGCTTGGTCCCTTGCGTCGTGTCGTCCTGCCAAACAATGCCTCAGTCTACTTCAAGCTGGAGTACACCAACCCCACCGGCTCGTACAAAGACCGGATGGCGGCAGCCATCGTCTCCGAAGCCGAGAGGAAAGGCAATCTTAAGCCCGGCATGAAAGCAACAGGGGGGGGGGGGGGGGGGGGGGGGGGAACAGGGTCTTCTCTTGCTTTCGTTTGCGCCGTCAAGGGATATTCTTTTCAAGTCGCTAACTGCTGGAAGCAATACCTTCTGTTCTCAGTCTCTCACAATACAAAGTAATACACGTCTCAAATGGCTCTCCATCTGTCCGATGCCGAAGTCTCGTGCGCTTGCTCCTTCTCCTCGTACGAAATACTCACGAAGTCGGTCCGTATGATTTTCCCGTCAGGGGCAGGGTGACTCGTGTCGCTGTGGTTCGACGCGAAAGTCGGAGTACCCGACGCTGTGGAAATTTTCTTGTTCGTTGTTGGCGGAAGGATGTTTTCCTGGCTGTCTCCCTCGACGATAGTAAGCCCAAGGTCATCCTTTGGCTTAGACTTGGGTTTGCGTTGGCCCAGCTCGATTGTGCCGCCGCGTGACTTGGACTTGCTTTGCGAATTGTATTGTTCGTAGTACTGCGGTGTCGACTTCGTGCCCTTCCCAGAACTGAAGGGGTTGCGTCGGAGGACCAGCTCGAGAAGTGGCTGCATGACAGGGATTGAGCTCGCAATAATGATAGTGCTACCTTCAACACTGTGGGAATCTAAGATTAGCATCCAAGATGGCTCTTGATACAGATGTAGACAGTCGAACAACATGGAATAGCTGAGCAGACTTGCAACAGGCCGAGATGAAGGCGCTGGGGAAAAAGCTTACACTGTCCAGATGACTAGATCGGAGGTATCATCTATGTGGCGAGCGCGAGTCAGTCCTCCTCCTTGACAATAAGCCAGATACACAGAGATTCTTACATGAGAAGTCTTCACTTCCAAGAGATGGAATGCGAGTTGTCTTGTAGATGGCAACAACACCGGAACTGCGAGCGAAGCCTGGAGTTAGTTTCAGGGGATCGTCTGACCAATTCTTGAACCGTCATGAGTGGGGCAGTGCGTACACTGAACCAATGCCTAACGCACAAGACAAGGAAATCTTCTTCTTGATGGACATCTGGAGGTTGAAAAGGACAATTGCTGGGTACACGGCGAGGTAAACATCGACGAAAGCCGAAAACGCTACGCACCATGAAGGCATTAGAAATGTTTCGGGTAGTAGCGCTGTGCCAGAGAGCTTTCATACCTCCAGCATAAATGCAGTAATTTACTAGGATGCGAACATCGAAGCAGGTCCCGTCGACAGAGAAGTCCCAAAGCGACCTAGCCGGCGTGCAACGCCCAAGCAAAAGTCCAGCCGTAACAAACAGCGTTAACTGGCACCATATTCCCATCCACCACAGGAACCACTTGTGATTTTGCTGTGGAATCATCAACCGCGTCAGCAGAGAGACGACAGCCAATTTAGGTAGGCCGAAGGACATGATGCCAGGACAGAAGGCGGCCGTGGTCCAGAGGATGGCACCTTGCTTCTGCTCCGTCGAGAGCAGTGCCATGTGTTTTCCATTGCCGTAAGATACCGCTATCGTGGAGAGAGCCGTCGAAATGTAACCGCAAAACTGCAAAGCATACTGGTCAGACAGTGCCGCTTCCAAAAGACTGGGCAACTTGAAAGATAATCCTTTCCGATTTGCAAACGAACGAATGGAGATGTCAACACATACCTGTCCTAAGATGATGAACCAGTCATCGCTGTGAAATTTTCTCATGATCTTTCCTCTCACATATACCCTGCCGAGAACGAAGAAGGTGCTGATAGCGGTCACAACCCAGCAGACAATGATGATGGCCGGCCCTTTGTCCTGGGCATTCCACTCATCCGATCCCACCGTCGGGCTGGACATGTTGAGACTGCAGAGAAAACTTGGATGTTTCTATCCGTCCGGAAACAGGGATCTCTCAAATCATGGTAAAAGCTTTGAAGTTTTGAAGCACAGTCGGGTCGCTGAAGATAACATGCAAACAAGTGAATCCGCCCCTGGAGCATTTCCAATCCTTCTCTTCCACGAGCAAATGGTAACGTTGGAAACTTTCAGCCGACAGAAAGTTTGACGAGAAAAACTAGGGTGTCACTCTGGATTGCAGTCGCCGATTTGAATGACCATGTATGCCACCCCTGCGGATTTTGGCACCATTACATGAAGATCAGCGAACTGACAGCTCAGACTGCAGATTGTCCAAAGAAAGTGGGAATTCTGGAGCATGGACATTCAACAATGACAGCTTTGATCTACATAAATGGTCAACTCAGCCCACAGAACAACTACTTGGGCTGTCTGCAAGCGCGAACTGGTTTCAATCATCTCCCGGAAACCTTGTCGAATAAATATTGCCCAAGGGTGGGCTCACGAAATTCTGATAATTGAGATGTGATGGGTTGTTGGTTCATTCTAACTTGCGCCGAGTGCCCCATGATGTGGATCTAGAGTAATGAGTAGGATGTTACCTTGCGTTGGAAGCACATCCATCAACGTCGACTGATTGCGATCATTCCCGTAAGAGGATGATAGCAGGCTTGTTGGTCCGTTGCTACCAACCAACAACGCAACGAATCCCTGCGCGGAGCCCTGTCCGGGAGTCTCTCCCTGGTGGGGCCGGTGTATCGGTCCCTAGTTGTCGAGGTCCGGAGAATCCGTAGGAGAGACAGGTGAAAACAACCGCCGTAGCTTCAGGCAAAACCGGGAGCGCATACTCGGACAACTGTGCCCCGCCGCGCAGAAAGCTGTGAGTAGCTGAGTGACAAGACTATTCGAGCAAGGTACGATACCAATGGCATCGACCGCCAGTGCGGAATAGACGACAACCTGGCCGTCCCAAACAGACGGTCGCTTACGAAAAGAAGGGAGGTTGAGTGTTTCTCACCTCGTGGTTCTCTGCTGCCAAGTGTGCCGAGACTCGAGTGGCACAGAATGAAAATTTGCCTTTTGTCACATTTCACAACCAGTACGAGACCGTTCCTTGCTGGTAACATTAATGATACGCAGGCTCAAGCAGAACCAGAGCCCTGGCTAGTGGAACGACGAAGGGTTGCTAGATCCTGGACGTGAACAGATGGTCGGCTGGGTCCTGCAGCTGTCGGATGGTTGCATTCTTTGCCATTCTCAGTTGCGTTTCTCTGTACCCGCCGTATTGTTGGGGCCTGGAAGATGAGCATGCGGAACGTGGGGGGTTCTGCAGCTGAAAATGGTCGTCCTTCCGATTTCCGGAGACGTTCCGTGGTCCACCAACGAAGCAGAGTTCGATATAATTATTCCTTCGAGGCATTCCGTTTCCTGTCTCAAACCAGCTTCTAAACGCCTCTCCTCTTCTGATCTTTTCCTTTGCCATCCGCATTTTTGTCCATAATGTCTGCCACAAACGGTACGAATGGCACCAATGGCCCAAACACCAAGGATGCCTCCACTGTCGACTTTTCGATCGCCACGAGCCCGAACGATCTGGAAGCCGTTCCAAGCCTCGTAAAAGAGCTCACTGCGGGTATCGGGTCTCTGGCTACTGGCGGAGATGACGCGCGTCATGAGCTTTTGCTCAAGGCTCGCTCGATAGTCCAAGCTCTTGAAGCCCCGCGGGAGACCATGATCAAGCACTGCTGGGCACAGGTTAGGTCTATTACACACACAAGTTTCCTTTCGAATTACGCGACTAATTTATGCAAAAGACTGGCGCCTTGGCTGGTATCAACTTTGGCGTCGATTCAGGCCTGTGGAGGCTTATGGCCAAGAATGGTGACAGGCCCCAGAAAGTGGGCGAGGTGGCTGCGGCACTTGGTGTTGATACGGCTCTGCTGAGTGAGTCTCACGACCTCCAATCACGGATCCAACGCTCACACTAAGATTCCAGGTCGTCTGATGCGCCACCTCGGTGCGATGGGCTACATCAAGGAAACGGGGCTTGATGAATATCAGCCAACCAACTTTTCGAAGTCCCTAAGCCTCCCCATGATTGGAGATGGTTACATTGCCATGTGAGTCTCTCCTACTTTACAGCTTATTCCAGTATCCGAAATTTCATCTGCTGAGAGGTGTGTCATGCTTTAGGACTTCTTGCACCGGCGCGGGTCCCCTACGATTCCACGAATATTCCCGCAAAAGAGGGTTCAAGAATCCCATAGATGCCAAGGACACATCTATGATGTACGCATACAATACTGATATGGACATGTTTGCATGGCAACAATCGCTTGGCTGTATGTTGAGACCCTGAAAGGTCGCGCGGATGCACACTGACTGAGACAAAACGAACAAGACGGCACCCACTTCAACCACCACATGTCTGGCTATCGCCAGGGCCGCACGCCCTGGATGGCTCCCGGATTCTTTCCTGTCCGGGAGAGGCTCATCCAAGGTGCTGACAAGGATACCGACGCACCTTTCTTGGTGGACATCGGCGGCAGCATCGGCCACGACCTGGCCGAGTTCCACCGCCATCATCCCGACGCACCAGGCAAGCTCATCTTGCAGGACCTACCCGTTGTCATTGGCCAGATCCGAGATCTGACTCCCGCAATCACACCCATGGGCCATGACTTTCTGACCGAGCAGCCTATCAAAGGCGCCCGCGCATACTACATGCACTCGTGCTTGCACGACTGGCCGGACGATGTCTGTGAGAAGATTCTCGCTCAGATCAAGGCCGCTATGAAGCCGGGCTACAGCAAGCTTCTCATCAACGAAAACGTCATCCCGTCGACGGGGGCCTGGTGGGAGACGTCAGCCCTCGACATGGTAATGCTTACCCTTTTCTGCTCTCGGGAACGCACTGAATGGGACTGGTACAATCTGCTGGAGAAGCTTGCTGGGCTGAAGATTGTCAAGATCTGGGGTGGTGGAAAGGGCGTTGAAAGCCTGATCGAGGTTGAGCTTCCGTAGATCTTCCTGCAAAGCGACGTCGAGGACAGGGTGATGATCACTAGCGCTGTAGAGGAAACATGCCATTGTGCAACAAATACCGAATGCCCATACCAGTACGACTTGTATGCAGTACTGTAATGGGTTCGAATGTGATTAGTGGACTTCTTGATACGTTTTATACTGAGATATGAAAGCTTTGCTCTCTGTGATATAAACCACAAGTCGTCGATGATATTCATTCTATATATGGACTCGTCGTGATTATAATGGGTAGATCACGGTTTTCGTGTCTAAGCGTGAGAGCCACCGCCACAGGGTCCGTCGTGCGAGTGACCTGTGAGCTCTGCAGCCCGCTTGAGATGCTTTGCGGTATCCGCAGCATACCGACGTTTGGCCAAGTTGACTGGCGGGAAGGTCTCCCAACTCATGGAGTACTTGGCAACACTGTGCGCGATGGCCTTCGTGTTGATGAGGTAGGCGTCGTTATCCAGGTTCGTGATATCGTCACCGATGAGGTGATAGTTGACATCGTACGCAACACCAGCCTCTCCTCCGAACAGCTCAGCCTCCGCCTCCGTCTTCAGTCCCTCTGCGCCAGTGAACAGCCCACCTGATGGAACACCGTTCTCGATGAAACCTGCGTAGTCTTTTTTTTTTGAGTTCTCTTTATCAGCTTCTTGAGTTGCGATATTGGGGGGGGGGGGGGGAGGAGGGGGCAAACATGGCTATGAATTGGCTTACCTGAGCGACCATTGAATTCAGTTGGGACATGGCCCAGACCCTTACTCTCGAAGAATTCCTCAAAGTCCTTCTCGATCACGTCAGAGCCAGCAGGGCCGGAGAAGTTGAAGGCGTTTCCATCCCCATCGTAAATGGCGAGCTTCGGGTTCGGGCTGGCAATCATGTCGAAGTTGAGGTATGCGCGAATCTTGGAAATCTCCTCCTCGGAGGTGTTGAGTTGCTTCACGTAAAAGTAGGAGCCAAGCTTTCCATATTCCTCGGCGCCCCAGAAGCCAAGACGGACGGCGTTCTTGGTCTGGAAGTTGGTAAGTGCCCTGGCGACAGTCAAGACACCCACGGTTCCGGAGCCATCGTCACTGGGGAACGTAAGTGATCAGTTGGTGCCGCAGCCAGGAGTGGAGAGATGCGACTTACTTGATACCAGGCCCAGCAAAGACTGAGTCGGAGTGTCCTCCGATCATCAGGACATTGTCATGGTCACCTCCCCGAGTTTCGGCAATGACGTTGTAGTTCACTCGGTCTTCGATGATAGAGATCACGTCCAGTACCACAGTGACATCCTCGCCCGCCGAGATCTCTTCCACGAACTTCAGACCCTCCGCTTGAGTGATTCCCACGACGGGCGCATACGCGTCCGATTGCTCACCGAGGGTTCCCGAAAGGGCGCCGACGTCGTTGTTGTAGATAACGGCCGCAACAGCCCCGGCCGACTTGGCCAAAGTCGCCTTGACACCAAAGTCACAGGTACCTCTTGAGATCAGAGCCACCGCACCCGAGACCTCGGCAGGGTAGTCCGCAGGCTCGCAACCAAGGTTCGCGACATTGACCAAGGGCGCCCCGCTGACATCGCCAGCCGGCGTGAAGGTCATGGGTCGGGCATCGACGGCGGCGCCGCCCACCGTCAGCGTCGCCTTGGAGCCGGCGAACGCTTCCGTGAAGGGCTGCTTGTAGACGTCGTAGTAGTCAAGCTTCTCGAGTTCCTCGACGAGCCAGTCAACCGTAGCGTTGTGACCGCCGCCGCCGAAAGCGCGGTTTCCCTCGTGCGCGTCAGCAATGTCCTGGAGCTTCTGGGATCCGGCAAGCAGGTTGTCGATCGTGATTAGCTCCTGCAACGACTCGGAGTCGACGTAAGGCTTGCACTTCACGGCGCTGGCCAGGGTTGGCAAGGCCAAAGCGAGAGCGGCCGTTCTCATCTTGGGCAACCGAGATCCGTCTTGGTGATTTGTGTCGGGAAGAAGGCCAAGTTGGAGGAGGCGAGATCCGGTGAGTGAATCTTGCCAGTCAGACGATCAAAAGATGCGCGGCCGTCGCTGGTTTTGTGTGTTTGGCTCTTCGCACTGCGTGCATATCCTGCCGCTCAACCGGGTCGCACATGCACGCAGCATCTCGCGTCCTCATGCCAAGGCGATAGATAAGGAAGCTGGCGACGATGGCACTTTTGCATTTGGGTCCCGTAGGTGCGGTGAGCTGCCCAAGCAAGTAATCGCCAATTGGAATATTGGTGCCCTGGGGTTTTGGCCGCCGATCCATGTGTTGTCAGGATCGATTGACTCGATGCATCTATTCAGATACTCGGCGACGCCACAGAATCGGAACGAGAAACTCAATGAGGAAGCCCAAAAAATAGCACCAGGGTTGGCCTCATCATCGTAGCATCGCGACCTGCCTGATCCAGGATCGTTTTCACGCGCCAAGATCTTGGGGTCTTGGCAATACGACTCAGCAGTGGGCAAGCTTCTAATAGGCCAATTGTTCATCGTCCATGATGAGAAGAAGTGCGTACACGTCGTAGTCCCATTTCCATCAGACACATTTTCGGTATAAGAATACCTTGAGTGATACGTCGGCTGCGAACCCTGCAGGAAGGTTTCCCTGTGTCAACCTTACGGCACATTGTGCGCAAACAGCCAGTGCGGGAATTGAAGCCGTATTCATGTGTATTTCCTTTGCTGGTGGACTATGTCTCGTCAAGCTGACGAGAACGTCGTATGGGCATTGGGGTGACCATGATCAACGATTGCGCGTTCACACTACGTGAGCAGATTGAACCTGTTGAATTTCATCCCAGACGGATCGGCCGCCGATCAGCCGTAACCGACTGCTAAGATTGCAGAAGTACAACAATGCGAAAGTCTCGTGATTAATAGGAACTTTGAAACATAAAAGCTATAGGTTCGTGTCATTCCATATTAAGAACTTTACTATGAATTCCATGGTCCGACGAGGTTGGCAACCGACAGTTGGAAGATTAGATTCCCGGTGAGAAATTGAATTACGTTGAAACCTAGGGCTTTGAATCTACTTATTATATTGCCATTCTTAATATGGCCGCTTTCATCTACAACTGAACATGAGCTGCATTCTGAAGGTTTTTATTCATGCAACTAAGTCTTCACTGCGAAGAGGGGTCGGCCGGCGATGCTATTCCTGACTTCTCAGGCTAACCGGAGTCCTTTTATTTTCTTCTTAAAATCTGGCGCTCGTAATGTACCTTGAAACAACTTGATCCTCAGTGTAAACACAATGAGTCGAATAAGAGACTTTTATATACGTAATGATCAGTTGAGTTAGATCCAATCCGCACACGAGTAGCAGCAGAGGCTACGACATTTATTTGTACGGTTTAAGTGCTATCTTATTAGTTTGCTTGCTTTGCTCAATTCAACTCCAGATTGATCGTACTAAAGAATAAATCTGTCAATTGCGTTGATAGTAAGCTCAACAGTTTGTCGTCATCGCGCTGCTTCTTCAGCTCGGGCCGTTGCCAAACGAGCACGAAGTGCGGCCCCATAGCGGAATTCCAACCGTCTCCGTGCCATCGGTGCCGAAAGCCGACACGCGGCTTTGGATAATTCTGCCACTTACAGCATCAACCCCAGATTATCCTGGCTTGAGTTCCCCAACTGTGCCAGGGTGAGTGAGTAACCACACCGTCTCTCGTTGGCTCACATGCCCAATTGCGAAACTAATGCGGGGGTCGGGGATTGGACATGTCTCCATCTCATCTGGGATGAATCTTGGGGTAAGCAAGGCTATCTGCGGTCCCCCGCGGCCTCTGACGTCTCTTTCCTCCGTTGTTAGCCGTTTTCTTGCCCCAAATATCCCGAATCAGCCAAGTGGGCTGGCGCTGAGATAAGATGGAGGAGCTACTTCAGTATGGCTGCCGCCCTTTGAGCATTTCGGCTTTCAAACCCGGTGAAAGCCGAAGGCGCTTTAGTGCTGGTTGCGTAAGAGTTCCAGCTCTTCCATGCTTTAGAGAAGATGCTAAGCCCTCGGGACAGACGGACTAGACGGATTTCAGCTCTGTTAAAAGTATGGCTCGCGGTCCTCCCGTTGTCCCTCGTGACCTTACATTCTATTGTTCATCCAGAGTTCTCGGCGGCGTGAGGAAGAACATCAGTGAATCGTGATCATGGCCCTGGAAACAAGTCATGTCTGGCTTTGGCTCGGCATAGCTACCGTAGGCGGGTTTCTTTACGTGAGTACCATCGTTCGATTCGGCGGAGAAAGGACTGGTTCGCGAGCTAACAGGAAGCAAGGTTGCCGGAGTCGTTTTCTATCGCATCTTCTTCCATCCTCTGGCCAAGTATCCAGGTCCCTTGCTTGCCAAGGTAACAGACTGCTACCAGCTTTACCACGCGTGGAAGGGCGACCGGCATCTCGACTTTCATAAACTTCACAGTGAATACGGTAGGCACTCTCATCTCTTGACTTCCGTCATTTCTTTCTCGGTCATCGTCAAACCGGATGCCGTGCGGATTCGTGTCAGAGGACGGGTAGACTGACAACTGAAATGCAGGCAAAATTGTCCGTTTTGGTCCCAACTCTATCTCTTTCAATTCGGCCACCTCGCTGAAAGAAATTTACGGTTTCCGCTCCAATGTCCGCAAGGCCGAATTCTACAACGCCTTCGTCCACCCTGCTGCGAATACCCATAACACCCGCGATAAGGAGATGCACGCCCGCAAGCGCCGCGTGATAGCCCATGCCTTCTCCGACAGCGCCATGAAGGAAATGGAAAGATACATCCTGGGCAATGTGAGGTCCTTCACAACGGAAATCGGTCGCGGTGGCTCGGACGACACCAAGGGATGGTCCAACCCCAAGAACATGGCCGACTGGTGCAACTACCTTGCCATGGATATTCTCGGAGACCTGTCTTTTGGCAAGGCATTTCACATGCTCGAGGCTCCGGACAACCGATTCGCGCTTGATCTAGTTGCAGCAGCAACCAAGAGGCATCTCATTTGCGGCACGATGCCTATCGTGGACAAGCTCAAGCTCGACAAATTCCTGTTCCCGACCATTGCGGCCGGCCGCGCAAGGTATATGGCGTACAGCAAGGGTCAGTTGACAGAAAGAACCAAGCTGGGTGAAGATACCGATCGTAGAGACTTCTTCTACTATCTCCTCAAAGCGCGTGATCCCGAGACTGGTCAAGGTTTCTCAACCCCCGAGCTCTGGGGAGAATCGAACCTGCTGTGAGTAACTCTCGAACGGTTGATACGCAGCGTTATACTGACGTAAGAGAAGCATTATCGCTGGCTCTGACACCACGTCGACCGCAATGGCTGCCACCATTTTCTACCTCGTCCGTAACCCTTCCGCCCTCGCAAAGGTGACCCAAGAGGTCCGAAGCAGGTTCTCCGACGTCGAAGAAATTCGTCAGGGAGCCACTCTCAACTCATGCCACTATCTGCGAGCCTGCATCGACGAGGCAATGAGACTCTCACCCTCCGTTGGCGGCCTTCTCCCCCGCGAAGTCCTGGCCGGTGGTATGACAATAGACGGGGTTTACATCCCGGCCGGCACCGTCGTCGGAACACCACACTACACCCTTCACCACAACGAGAACTACTATCCCTCGGCCTATTCTTACATCCCCGAGCGATGGTTAGTCGGGGAGACGAATCCGATTTCGGGTCGGCAAACGACGGAGGAGGACACGGCGAAGGCACAAAGCGCGTTCTGTCCGTTTTCGATCGGCGCGAGAGGGTGTATCGGCAAGGGACTCGCATACGCCGAGATGTCCACCGCCATTGCTCGCACCTTGTTCTTGTATGACATGCGCAAAGCTGTTGGCGTCATCGATCCGGCCGAGGGACGCGCCGATTTGGAGGAGGGCCGCAGGAGGGTTTCGGAGTTCCAGCTGTATGACACCTTTACGAGTATGAAAGATGGTCCTGTGGTTGAATTTAGGGCAAGAGCTTAGTCTGAGGCGAGAGTTTAGCCAATGCCCAAGAATATGACTGCGAGGTTGGTGTCTTGGGACTTGTGATACTTTTGGATGATGAACGCGGGCTAGGAGGACCAAATGTGTGGATGCGATTTGGGGTCTGAGGTCGCGTACTCGCGTGCACGCACAGTTTCGTCATTCGCGAATTAGCAATACAGATCGTTTCTGCACATGTCAGTAACACCATGCAAGTACTGATATGTAGGTGCTCGTCCGAACTTGCGCGCCATTCAGAAGCTTCCGTCAGACTTCTCCAACTGCCACTTTCGGCTGTTGATCGGCGGAGGGCGTTTCCCCTGTCAGACACCCGCCCCGTTGTTGCCCGAGCGAGCTTCCATTTATTGCCTTCGAGGTCTAGCTTCTTCTCTGATTTGCGCGTCACCATCGCGGGGATCGCGGAGCCGGTCACTGCCGCCATCTCCACCGCAACTGCGACTCTATCACCGCCACATCTTTTGATCGCGCAACACAGCCGACTTGGGGAGCTTTGGCCGCTGCGGCCCGCGGGGAAGAAACGAGTTGAGTGTGGGGAAAGCTGGGTTGTCTATCGGCAGACTCGACAAGCAATGCGGGGGCGGGACGAACGTGGTCGATCAAAGTTGGCACAACCCTGTTGTTCCTGGGTACTCTGTAATACAAGTCGCCTGATTCGGTTGCTACCCGGGCTTGGTACAACCGCTGCTTCTTGCTCTTCGGCCCTCCTGACATTTGACCCGACAGATGCTCCGCTGCGGGTTACCAACCATGGTCGAAAGCTAGTCATGAACATTGGCAGCCATCACTTCAGGGGACATCGACCGGAGAGGGGAAGCTACGCCAATGCTCTCGTGATGTCAGTGCTGGTTGCTTGGAGAGCTGTAGGTCCCGCTCTCGGTCCGTCAGGAGGACCCTCGATGATATGGGGGCCGGGGCGGGATTGAATGCGAAATGATATAAGAGCTCGGGGGGTTACGGTCGAAAGCCACCGCAACTTCTGTAAGCCGCGAGAATCTCCTGGGCGCGTCGTTTTTGATCCGAGGCATCCGCAATGAAGTTCCTTAGCTCTCTTGTTGGCCTCGCCGGCCTTTGCGTCGCTCTTCCTCACAACACCAGACAGAGTTGGCCCAACGGTCCTCTTACGACCGACGGCCGTTGGGCCGTCGATGCCTCTGGCAACCAGGTCACCTTCGCCGGCACCAACTGGCCCGGTCATGGCGAGGTCATGGTTCCCGAGGGTCTGCAGTACCTTTCTGTCGAGGGCGTTGTCTCCAAGGTCAAGAGCCTGGGCATGAATGCCATTCGCCTCACGTATGCCATTGAGTTGGTAGACCAGATCTACGCCAATGACGGCCAAGACGTCGATTTGAAGACGGCGTTCGTCAATGGCCTCGGCGAAGCGAATGGCACTGCCGTTCTGGCCCAGGTCTTGGCAAACAACCCGTCCTTCACTGAAGAGACCACACGTCTCCAGGTAAGAGCCTGCCGAGAATGGGCAGGGTTGGAGACGTAGACTAACGGTAACAAGGTCTACGATGCCATCGCCGAAGAGTGTGCTAAGCAGCAGATTTATATCCTCCTGGACAACCACATGTCGACGGGCAAGTGGTGCTGCTCCGGTAATGACGGCAACACCTGGTGGGGAGACCGAGAGTTCGACGCTGCGAACTGGGTGCGCGGATTGACCTACATGGCCAACCACGTAAGTCATTTCGAATCTGTTTCGCTATGCATGTTACTGATGATGTGGGGGGACAGGGCAAATCATGGACTGCTTTCGTCGCCATGTCCCTTCGTAACGAGCTCCGAGAAGCTACCGACAACCCTGATCTCGTCGCCGCCTCTTACCACTGGCAGGACTGGTACAAGTACATCCAGCAGGGCACCGATGCCATCAACGGCGCCAACCCCGATGTCCTCATCTACCTCTCGGGTCTGAACTACGACACGACCGTCGTCCCTGTCTTCCGTGGCACGGCTTTGGAGCCCGGCACCGAAACGTTCGATCTGGCCGACTTCGAGGGCTACGCCGACAAGCTCGTGCTCGAGATTCACAATTATGAAGGCAGCATCGGCAGCTGCGACTCGCTGAAGTACAACCTGTACAACAAGGGTTTCCAGGCCATGAACGAGAGTGATCCCGCAACCGTCAACGTCTTCCCTGTGGCGCTGACCGAGTTTGGCTTCGACATGAACGATGCAACCTGGCAGAACACTTACGCCACGTGCTTGGCCGACTCTCTTCCCGAGTTCAAGGCTAGTTGGTTCATCTGGGTATTGGCTGGAAGTTATTACATCCGCCAAGGTACTCAGAACTTCGACGAGTCTTGGGGTCTGTTGAATGTGGACTGGTCTGACTGGAGGAACAACGACTACGTGGAACAGCAACTGAAGCCCATGGTAGCTGCTACCTTGGCATAGTCGAAATGATTTGTAAGCCTATCTCGACTTAATTCAATAAAGTTCTATAAGAAACCTGCTGCAACCTTTATGTTATAAGCATATAGTGCAGAGTGAGGAAGTCAGTATAGATAGGTATAACTAAGGTTAAATATTCTTCTCTAGCTCTCTAAGAACCTTAGAGTAAGGGCTAGAGCCTATTTAGAGAGCTCCTAGTAGCTACCTAATATAATACCTCTCTACTATTAGAATTATCTTTTAGACTACTCTAACTAGCCTGCTAAGCCTCCTTATAGAGCCTTAATTCCTTATTCTAACTATAACTTTATTCTAGCTTATAATATAATTTCCCCTCTTTAATAGATCTATTCTCAGACTTATTAAGCTAGTAATTACTTAGTAGTTATCTATAGGTTACTTAATAGTAAACCTTAATCTTAGTTCTCTATAATATCTATAAATCTAGAATTTAATATTCCTTATTCTAACTATATTAGCTCTTTCTTAGATAGTTAAGTAGCTTAAAAGAGTAGTAAGTTAGTAATAGGGCTTTTATTTTTTACTCTAACTACTTTTATAGCTTTATATCTAACTTCTAAGAAACTATCTTCTTTTTAATAAGGTCTTATTTATTATTAAGTTATAGATTACTTAGTAGTTATTTATACTACTATTACTAAATATCTCTCTAAAAATAGTGCTTTCTATCTATAAAGTAGTACTAAAACTTATTATTATTAAGCTTTATTTTAGATATTTTAAATTTACCCTTTAAAGTAATATATCTCCCTTAAGTTACTTTATTTTTATAGTCTTTATAGTACTATTAAGAATATACTCTTTTTATAGATAAATAGGTTCTTTATTATAGTATAGAGAACTATTAGTAATTATCTATAAGTTATCTAATATCTAACTTATTATAGTAATATTAAATAATATTTTAACTTTAAGATTATTCTTCTTTTAACTATATAAGTTACTAGCTTTAATATTAGTAAAAGATATATAAATACTAGCTAATTTTCTACTATTAAATCTTTCTTTCTTTTTACTTTTCTAGATTATAATATTAATATTACTACTAACCTCTTATTAATTTCTCTCTACTTCTCTAACTACTTTATCTTAATTATAATATAAATCTATTAACTTCTATTATATCTAAGAATATTAATAAGAACTAGTAAAAGTCTATCTTTTCTAATAAGGAAAGTATTATCTCTATAATATCTATTAGTATCCTCTAGATATACTTTTATAATTACTACCTTTAAGCTTAATCTCTCTAGAAGCTAAGTAATAATATTATTTTATACTATAAAAGCACTAGTATATAACTATTACTTACTTAGTACTTCTCTAATTAATCTCTTAAGTTTAGTTATTAATTATATTACTTTTAGTAATCTCTAATAAATATTAGCACTATATATATATAAATAGTAATAAGCTATATATTAATATAGATTCTAGCTATATTTATAGTAATATCTAAATACTAACTATCTATAGCCTATTTATAGTATAATAGCTACCTTTAATTACCTTAAATAGCTTTTTAAGAATATTAATAAAAAGCTCTCTATTACTAATTAGTATATCTAGAATAAGATAGATACTTAGTAATTACTTAGTTATTCTATTACTAACTATTATATAGAAGAAACTTAAAGCTATCTAATTAGTAACTAAGAAAGCTCTCTAGTTAAAAAAGAACTTAGCTAATATATTAACTAAAAAGTATAAAATTAAAGAGGCTAAATAAGATTAGATATATAGTAAGTACTAAATAGATATCTTAGAGAATACTACTAAAGCTACTAAATATCTAGCTAAGGCTACTAAAGTCTAAAATAAGCTTCTTAAAGAGTATTATAAAAAGCTTATCTATTACTATACTATTATAGAAACCCTAGCTTAGAGCTAGCTAGATTTTACTATTATATAATCTTTATATATATAAGAATTTAATAAGTTCTATAATAAGGTTATAAGTATTTAATATCTCTCTAATACTACTTTAATATTTCTTTAATATTATAAAAATATTTTCTAACTTTATTCTTAAAATTATAATATTTTAGCTACCTCTTTAAAGAGTAAAGAGAATAATAAGGAGGTTAAGGAGGAGAGTAATAATATTAAAGAGGAGAGTGCTAGCACTTAGTAAATTAAAAAATTTTAAAAGTACTTTTAGTAAGCTATTAGTTATCTTTAGATAACTATTATTAGCTTTTAAGTATTTTTCTTATTTTTTCTCACTTTATTAAAAGTTTTTAAGCTATCCTTAAATTAAGATATTTAGCTAGTATATTTTGCTTTTATATAACTACTATCTATTTAATACTTCTCTCTATATTTATAACTATTATAACTCTAAATTTACTTTATAAGCTTATTATAAGTTAGTTATAATATTCTATTATAGCTTCTATAAATTATCTAATTTACTATAACTTTTCTACTTAATAAAATATTAATAGTTCTATCTAGAATCTCTATAGATAACTATATAGTTTACTATATAGATATTATTATTATCTTTATTAATTAGAATATTCTATAAAAGTATAGCTAAACTAAAAAAGAGTTCTAACTATATTAAAGTAAAAATATTATAGATTTAGTAATTAGTATCTATTTATAATTTATAAGCTCTTTTCCTATTAATTACTTAGTAAACTTTAAATAGATCTAGGTATTTATTAAAAAGTTTCTAAGAAGGTTACCTTTATTTAATATTTTTTATAAAAAGTAAAATAAGATCTCCTATTATAAAAATAATAAGGGTTCTTTATTAATTATAGAACTTACTATAAGTCTTATTAAACTTATATAATAGCTTTATTATCTCTAGTCTCTAAGTAAGTAAGTTCTAGATTCTATTTTATATAGTTAGTATAGATATAGAAGTAGTTTATAGTTTAATATTATTAAGATCTAGAAAAAGATAACCTATTAGTAACTCTATAAGTAACCTCTAGGTAGCCTTATAATAGGTATTATTATAGATAAATTAAGTTATTAAGAGCTAATCTATCTAGTTATCTTAGTTAATATTATAAAAAGTATATAGAAAGTACTTAATATTCTAGTTTTATTACTCTATTTATTTATTAATTTAGAAATAAAAGGTAGTACTTAATTTCCTCTTAATAGTTAGTAAATAGTAAACCTCTACCTAGAATTTGCTTATAAATAGAGATCCTTAGTCTAATATAATAGTTTTTAAGATTTTATAATTAAGAAAGATATATTATATTAATAGTATTACTAATCTATTAATAATAAGTAACTCTTAGATAGATATATATAAGGTATATTTTATAAATTAATTAATAACTATAAGAATACTATTATAAAGCTTATTTTATTTTATAAAAGATAGAGGTAACTTTATAATAAAGTTAATTAATATTTACTTAAAAGGTTAGTTAGGTATTAGTAGAAATATAAGTTTCCTATATAATAGGTAGTGTCTTAGTTTTATTTATTAATAGGTTATATATATCTTAATATATTTCTTAATATTAGGTTTTTAGAAATTCTAAAAGAATAAATTATAAATTCTTTTAAGGGTCTTAGTAACTTCTAGATAACTTATAGAGAGTTTATTATAGAATACTCTTAGAATTTTCTTTTAAAGTAGGTAATTATTAAAGATAAATAGACTAGTACTATAGTATAGTAAATCTAAGTTATTTAGTAACTATTAGGTTTTCTGCTATCTCTACTCCTTATTAATATAAAAGGGGTCTTATTATTATATATTCTAGACTTTCTCCTTAAATAAAAAAGTAAGGTTTTCTAGAGAAGTAATTACTAGTTATATTAATAATTATTTCTAGGTACTTATTCTCTTAATAGTTAGAATTAAGTTCTTAAATTATTATAAAAAGCTATAGAGAAATAAGTTTTTAGCTTTATTTATCTTAATATTATCTAGGATATAATTAGGTCTTCTTAGAAGAGTATTAACTAGGTTTTAGTAACCTAGCTAATATTTAATTTTAAAATTAAATATTAATAAGTTCTATAAAAGATATACTTAGCAGTTATTAAGAGTTTTCTTATTAGCTAGATAGCAGTAACCTAAATAGTTAATAATAAACTAAATATAATACTATAAGTAAAGTAAATAATATTACTACTTTATAGCTATATAATAAATAGCTACTAGTTTAGCCTCTAAAATACTATATTATAGTTTAGCTTCTTAAAGCTTATATAATATAAAAATAATAAGCCTCTAAATATTACCTTTTAGTTAGCTTAATATTACTTCTATTATAAAGTCTAATATATCTATCTTAACTTAGATTTAAAGGGTAGGATTAAAATATTATAGAATAGAGGCTTTTATAAATAAAGTTTACAGTTTATAAAAAGTAACTAATACCTTATAGGTTATAACTAGCTAATTCTTTATATTATTTATAAGTTAATTAGAAAAGAGGCTATAGACTTTTAAATAATTCTTAATAAATCTTCTATAAAATCCTATAAAACCTAGAAATTATTAAATCTCTTAGATATTAATAAGTATTAGCTACTTAGTTATTACTTAGACTTTATCTTATTTTATAGTAATACCTTTTAATAATACTATAAACTCTAAGAAATTAATCTCTTCTTTATAAAACTTATATTTTTCTAGATTAATATAGAAGCTATTTACTTCTAACTAGGTAAGTACCTACTTTATAGTATTTATATAAGAATTTATATTATTAGTAAAAATCAAAATATTATTTAAATATATAATATAAATAATATTAATAAGTTCTAAAAACGCTTTATTAATAAATATTTAAAAGATTATAGATATATTAATAAGTCTAAATAGTATAATATAATATTTATAGTATCTATAATAAGTATAGAAAGCTATTTTCTATTTATTACTCTCTCTAATTCTTATTTAGTAGTAAGTATCTTTAAGGTTAAACTTAGTAAAATATTTTACTAATAATAATTAGTCTAAGATCTTATTAATTAGAATAAGAGAAGCTTAGTTCTTAATAGTTATCTAGTTAAGTTTCTAGTAGTTAATATATAGCTATAACTTTCCCTCTTTTTTTAAAAATAAAGAGAATTAGAGCTCCTATTAAGCTTATTAATAGGTAAACTTAGTATTTTTAGAGGGCTTTTTTAATATATTTTCTTAATTTCTCTAACTTCTTTTTAGTTAGTAAGTAAATAGGTCTAAATAGGAGTTTTATTCTAGGTTTTAGATTAATAAAATAGATTTTAGTAATACTAAAGTTTAATATAGTTTCTACTAGATTAATATTAAATATCTTTATAAAGTTATAGTATTTTAGAAAAATCTTATTTCTTAGATCTTTAGAAGTAGTTTTAGGTTAATTTTTACTAGTTATCTCTAGTTAGATATTAAATATATCTACTTTTAATATCTTTTAGAGTATTATAATAAGTATTATTTTTACTTTATCTTATATATACTTTAATTTCTTTATTATAGTAATAAGGTAAATACTTTTTTTAGTTAGAGAAAAGGTTTAGCCTAACTCTTTCTAATTAAGGTTAGATTTCTTAATAAGATACTAGAATAGTTCTAGAATAATATTATAGCTATCTCTCTTACTAACTCTAAAATTATATAATACTATTTACTATATACTTACTATATTACTTATATATATTACTAATTTATATATATTATAATTAAAACCTTTTAAATCTTATATTTCTTTAAGAGGTAGTAGCTTAATAAGTTTTAGTTAGGTTATAGATATTAGTTTCTAATTAATAATATTCTTATTAACTCTACTATTAATAAATATAGTTTCTATTTTCTAGTTATTTATAATCTAAACTTATATAATTACCTTAATATAAAGTAGCTATACTATATTCTATTAAATTATATAAGTAGTTACCTAGTTATTATTTAGTAATTATTTACTTAGATATAGTCTATCTTTATATTAAAAATAGCTATATTTCTTATAATATAGATATCTTAGTAAAATATACTCGTTTTTACTATAACTATAGTAAATAGTTTCTTTTCTAAAATCTTAGAAAGTATCTCTAGATTATTTTAGATAGCTTTTAGTTAAATTCTAGTTAGATTTACTTTAATTTCCTTAAATAGTATTATTTAAATTTCTAGTATTATAATTCTAACTTATATTCTAAGCTTTTTATTACTATATCTTAGAGTTTAGTATCTAGTTTCTTATTAATACCTTATAAAATTAAAAGTTAATTATAAGCTTAGTATTTCTTATTTTAGTATTAAGATTAAGTTAAGAGAATAATAGTCTATTTACTATTATATAGTATTAAAGTTTTAGATCTAGCTATATTATTATATTAATTATTTAGATTTTCTCTAGTTATTAATATAGACTCTTTACCTTAATTCTCTTATAATAGTTAATAAAGCTTTAATAGAACTATTCTAAGTATTAATAAGCTTATTTAAGCTAGGTTTATATACTAAGAATTTAAAATCTCTTATTAATAATACTATAAACTAGCTAGTTCTTTATAGCTATCTATATAATATCTTTTACCTTATTTTTATATTTTATTAAGAGATATAAAGTTTATTATTTAGCTATTAAGCTTTCTAGATACTTAGTAATATATAATACTTATTCTATATTAGTTATAATTTTATCTATAAAAAAGTATATATTAAGGTTAAATATAAACTAATTATAATTAGTCTAAGTATTTCCCTTATATTTAAGAGTAGAGAAATACTTTCTCTAAAGCTTTAATTAGTACTTTTTTAATTTAAAGCTATTAATAACTACTTAGTAAGTAATAATAGAGTTTACTAAAACTAAGAATTAGCTAGCTCTTAAAGCCTCTAAGTATTTATATTTATATTTTAATTAGATCTTTTTTCCTCCTCTTTAATAAGTTAATTTAGTTTAGCCTCTATTAGCTAGTTAATTAGTAAGTTATTAATACTCTACTTATTATTCTACTTAGAAAGTATTTTATTTTATAGTATTTTATTTTAAGTTTAACTATTTAGGAGGTTTTATTTTATAAAAAAGCTTTTAAATAGTAAGTTTAACTCTTTAAAAAACCTTTAAATAGGTATTATTATTATATATTATATTACTTTAATAATCTATATCTCTATTAATATAAATAGAGAGAAGAATATATTATAAATATATAATATAAAATAAGGAAGTTAGTATAGATAGATATAACTAAGATTAAATATTCTTTTCTAGCTCTCTAAAAACCTTAGAATAGGAGCTAGAGTCTATTTAGAGAGCCTCTAATAGCTACTTAGTATCTCTCTACTATTAGAGTTATCTTTTAGACTACTCTAACTAGCCTGCTAAGCCTCCTTATAGAGCCTTAATTCCTTGTTCTAACTGTAACCTTATCCTGGCTCGTGACACTTTGGAGAACCATTCTGCTCGTCAAAACTTCATCGCGTCGCGAAAAAACGTGGATCCTACCTGCTGGTGTGATTTGGGGGTGTATCTGTGATACACTCTGAGATGAAGTTAATTTTACTTGGGTCACATCATTAATTCTATTGAAATCGACGTCCTCGGTAGTTGGTTCTCAGTATCTCTTTGACATTATCCAGTAGTATGTTGTCCCGAAGATGCTTGGGGGTCTTGGATTCGTCCGCCCAAAATAATCTAGGGCCTAAAGTAGCCACCATACGTCGTCTTCGGTCAACGTGAGAGTCATGTCAACGCACAATTCAAAATGATCCCATTTGTCCATCCAGCCTGGCTGTATGAGAAACTCGACATCGCCAATGGCCTCGAGCTTTACAGCGAGGCCTTTGCCATGGATATATAACAAGATTTCGTTGGTATGAAGAGGACTGTTAGTTTCGTCGTCGAAGTCCCAAGTCCAAACGTCGTGAAAATTGTAAGCCTCGCTTGCCACGAGCCGTTGGTCAAACGTAGTGAGCTTCGGCGTCAACAGCAGCGGACTTTAGTCGCCCTCGCGGAGACAGTCCTTGGCTATGGAGAGGAGCTCTTGATAAAAGTCGAAATCCTCGCTTAAGGGCTTGGGGGGTGCTATCGTGACTCCTCGTAGAGCATAGAGAAAGTCCATCTTCTCCCGGTACAGCCGCTTGAACAGCAACGCGAAACCTATACCGAAATTCGCATGGGGCAAAGATCGAATTTCTCTCAGAGGTCCTAGGCACCATGGGACTAGGTTCCCGTCACCCATGCCGACATGATCTTCAAGTCGGTGCACATCGCCTCCAAACTTCTGAACCTCTGTGTTGTAGATTCCGTAAAGCTTGTTCAAGAGTAAGGGATCGGCTGACTTCCCGACAAGATAATAACCGGCAGTCATCATTCTGATGTGCTTACTCCGGACGAACTCCATCGCTGTCCACATACGTTTGAACCACCTGGCCTTGCATATGCCCGTCATGCCCGCTAGACGGTCATCGGTCGTGCTGCCGTTTTGCAAGAGGTAAGATGTGTTGCGGAAGGACATCGTCCAGATAAGCAATCGTCGCACGTGCTCGCCAAAAGATTTCGTGGGTGACGAGGAGAGTCTGCGCTTTCAAACTATTTGTTCATTGTGAGATGCTGAAGTAGTCGTGCCAAAACTCAAAATATCCCTCTTGGGATATCTCACATGCGCGAAAGATGCATACTTTCTTTTCGACCATAAACTCTCTCACATGCAAGGGTTGGGGAGAGTGATGGGGTTTGTTGTTGTGTGGTCGACACAGCGGGATCCCATACGTGCGAAATGGCGAGCATAGGGATCCGTGCCTGCCCGATGCAGTCCAAGTGTCTGTCGAAAATGAGAACCACGGAGTTTGAGGGCGACCTATGGTTGGTGCAACCCTGAATGTTCGTATGAGAGGGCTGTGTGAGAGGTTTTGTTCACAAACCAGACAACGCAAATCATCAGCTTCAGGCTCGTACCATCACTTCTCTAGGTCGGGGACTTCCATGTTGACAAATTTTGTTGTTCCGGTTGGGAAAAGTAGAGGAAGGATAGTGCGACCTGTTGTTTTTACCGCAAAGGCCAAGGGGCTAATGATGAGTCTGACAGAAACTTGTGCAGATGTGTTTCGAAGCTGAATGCCCAGGGACACTATATGTTTGCTGATTGGCTTATCGTCGGCAACGAGTCATCCACTCAAATGCGATTCAGCTCTTACAGGCCCCATTAACGAATGCTGCGGACATGGGGTATAACTAAGCCGGTGTGGACTTGGGAGGAAGAGTATGGAGGGCTTCCCATGAGCCCTTGAATTCGACTGGTTTTGTTTCCAAGCTCAGAGCATGCGAAGGTTGCACGTAGTCTTCTTATAAGATTTTATTTTTTATTTTCTCTTAGGTTCTTCTAACTGACTATCCTAAAGACTACTTATCAGACTGCCTTCAAAGCGAGCTGACAGACAGATATTGGCGCCGGGTAACAACCCCGCCAAAGATATGGGTTGTGGAGGAATCCAACATTTGTTGACTTGGTGATTCATATTGCATCCATCCCATAAGACATAATGAGGGGTCTCGAGCAATATTACTTTTGCTGGATGGAGATCGACGCCACTGCGTCGCTAACAAAAGCAATAAGACTCTCCTCGGTAATATTCCGCTTCTGAAATGCCAACAAAAGTCGACTATGACGCACAGGGCCTGAATCTTCGGCAAACGCCATTCGAATTACATGAAGTTTTCCCTGCCGATTGGCGAATCATTTCAAGGATAGAAAGGCCCCTTCTGCGAAATTGATTCAGCGAAGTTCATGATCACAGGGAAGATGGCCTTGGAGACCCTGACCTTGACAAGGACTGGTACCCACAGATGGATATAATCTTGCTTGTCTCCGGGCAATGTTGCAAAGCCGAAGGTGGTACAGGAATGCAAGACAGGCGTTACAGAAACAACATACAGAACTGCGAAGTCTGCGACAACATACCTGCCACGGTTGATCCGCCGGCTTACATGATAAAGCAAAGTTGATTGGAGGCAAATTTGTCTATTATTTGGACTTGTTCATGGTTGTCAACGGGGCTAAGTGGTTGTTGTGTGACAATGCCTCAAGTCTGTACCAAAACACAGTATTCAACGGAAGTATTCTTACGTTCAAGGAACCCCCAGGTTTTTTTGGTTTCCTCTTTTTTCTTTCCAAATTTCTTAAGGGCACCTTTTGGGCAATGAACATGCCGTCCGGCGCGCTTACCATGTAAGAAGGTTTATGCTTCAGAAGATTATTTATGAGATTAATTTCGTGCAGTAAATCTACCTATCTTACGCCCAGCTGAAATTTCGCGATCAATCCATAGTGGGATGCATGGGCCATGGTATTTCCGCAAGTGCATCTTGAAGGTTCGGTTCATTTTGGCTGGCTCTTCGCGTCATGAGTTGCCGTAACAGAAGATGTTCATGTTCTATGAAGCAAGATTGCTGCCAAGATATATTTTTGCTCGCCATAATTCAGGACGTATGTATGTATGTTTCACTGCGGTGTTCCATGCATTAATGCCAGACTAAAGGACGTGCATTAACTGTTCTGGCAGTCATGCATAACTGTACAATTAGTAATTGTGCAAAACTTATGAACCCGTCTGATTGGTCAGTGGACACGCGCTAACAGCATACGCAAGCAAGGCTGCGAAAGGCTGAGAACAAAACTTTTGACTCCCAAACTGCGCGCCCTCCTGACGTTCGATACTCTTGTCGTCATTGCCCGTCGATTTTCAAGCCACCAGAGTCCAGACCTTACGAAATGATATAAACGATTCTTAGCAGGGATTGATAGCGCCATAATTCGACCCCCATTCCCAAGATGGTGGTCTGCAAGTTCTACGAGCAGGGGACCTGCAGGTATGGAAGTACGTCGCGCCACTGCGCTTCCGTTAACCGGTCGGCCCCAGAGCCGGTCGCAATGCTGTTCCATGCGGAAGACTGATACTTGGCAAACACAGATAACTGCAGATTTGAGCATCCCAGAGGTGGTCAATCGAGCAACCGATTTGCCGCTTTCGGCTCCAACTCCGGAGGGGGTTTCAACCGCGGCGGGAACGATTGTTCGTGGAAACTGAAGACCCGACCTCGACCTAGTCGTGTGCTTACACATTCATAGCACTACCGTACATGCTTTCAAAAGAGACAATCGAGAAGGATTTGACCTCCGAGGCACCACAATGGATACTGTCTGCTTACGGTCCGGGAAGAGACGCTCCGGAACAGTTGTTCGGAGGATCGATGCGTGAACAGAGCTTTGAGGAGATGCGGCTCCATCATGTTATGGCAACAGCATCCGGGAATCCTCAGCAAGCGGTATGAATCATACGACGACTCCTCCTAACGACGGGCGGCTGACGTTCCTAGCTCAACCAAGCTCAAGAGCTCTACCAGCAAGCGCAACAACAGATGACAACCGCTTTAGGGAATTTGGACGGCGCGATGCAATTCATCATCTCTGCGGAGTCAAAGCACCCGAATCGAATCGATATCTGCAAACAAGGCACACTACCGGGAGGCACGACGGGAGAGTTCGCGGTTGGAAAGCGAGCTACTTCCTCCCTTGGACAACAGAACCCCTTCTCGTCCGGCGGGTCTTCTGCAACCATGGCGAATCCGTTTTCTGCTGGTGCTCAGCAGTCATCAGCATTTGGAAGCGGATCTTCGTCGACAGGGAGCGCCTTCGGCCAGGCATCTGCTCTGGGCCAGAAGCCGAATCCCTTTGGTACACCATCGTTTGGTCAACCCTCCCAGCCCACCTCTGCGTTTGGCCAGCCTTCGTCAACACCGGCATTCGGCCAACCTTCGCAACCGACATCAGCGTTCGCCAGCGCAGCTCCAAGCCAAACACCGGCGTTTGGCCAGCCATCTCAACCGACGTCTGCGTTCGGGCAACCTGGTGCGCTTGGAGGAGTAACCTCGGCGTTCGGTCAAGCATCGACACTTTCCCAGAAATCTAATCCCTTTGGTGCGCCTGCTTTTGGACAGCCAGCACAGCCTAGTACGGGCAGTGCGTTTGGGCAGCCATCGCAACCTGGCTCAACAGGAAGCGCCTTTGGTCAGCCCTCACAACCTGGCTCAACAGGAAGCGCATTCGGTCAGCCCTCGCAACTTGGTGTTACTGGCAGCGCTTTCGGTCAGCCATCACAACCTGGTGCCACGGGCAGCGCTTTCGGCCAGGCGAGTGCGTTGGGTCAGAAGCCTAATCCGTTCGGCGGCGGCGCCGCCGCCTCGGGTGGACCAAGTCCTTTTGCCAGTGCTGGGGGAGGCAACACTGCTAGCCCATTCGGCCAGGCACTCAACGCGGCCCCGAGCACGTTGGGTGCGCCTTCACAGCCCCTCCAGAGTGCGTTCGGTCAAGCATCACAACCAGGTGCGTCTGCGAGTCCTTTTGGGCAACCTAAGCCCGCTACCTCCAGCCCCTTTGGGCAGCCACCTCAGCCCGAGCCGTCAAGCAGCTCATTTGGCGCGAAACCAGATGCTCAAATCGGCGGCGGGTCGATGAACACCCAGCCTACGAGTGCCTTTGGCCAGCCTGCGCAATCTCAAGCTGCTGCGAACCCTTTCCAACAGAATAAGCCTGCCTTTGGTCAAAGAACTGGGTTAGGTGGAGGGGCACCATCAGCAAATCCCTTCGGTGGCCAACCCGCTGCGCCAGCTGCACAGGGAGCTGCGGCGTCCGGAGGCGGGCCATACCCGCCAGGCAGCTCGAGGCAGCATCCTCCTGTATCCAGCTACAGCTCGAAAGGTATGGATGGAAGGCTGTCAAATTGGAAGGGCAAGCCAGTCACCTACCAGAACAACCTGCCCGGCATCCGGGGTTTCGATGGATCGTGGACGAGAATCTGGTTTCCTGATGGGCCTCCGAATTACTACAAGGATACCGAGCTCCCGGACGAGTTGTACGACGACAAGTCGAAGTTGCAGTGGCAGGCTTTCGCACGGACGGGTAAATTTGAAGGAGGTCTGATGCCTGAGCTGCCGCCCAAGAGAGAGTTTTGTCTGTGGGACTTGTGAGTAATGCAGAGTAATGGAGAAACTGTGGGAGGACCCTATTCGGTCTTTCACTGTATAAAGGAATCGGCATTGCATGGCGTTGTATCAATAGGATGAACTTTAGAATGGGGGCTGGGCGGAATTTCAGTTATTGGGTATCTTCTACAACGGTGCAATCAACGGCCAACAGCGAGGGCCAACACGGAACAGAATACCTTTGCCAGCCATCTCTTTCACACTGCGCGTGCTCCCGGTCGACATTTCACATCCAGGGTAACGAAATACGGGTGTCACAGCATTCGAAGAGCGGGTTTAAATGGGGGTCATTAGTTGATTCGGGTGGTATCTAGACCTCCTAACTCGTCCCGCCGCAGCCGCTGGGCCCAAAAACCTTTCGGCCTCATTCCCGCCCACGGCGCAGCTTTCCCAAGCCAAAGGCCAAACCGCAATCCGTACTAAAACAGTCCGTCGGAGTCCGATCGCATTCGCTTAAGCAGCGATGGTGACCTCGACCTCGACACCAGCCTCGATGTTGATGATGATCTGCTTGACGATCTCGGTAGGGGCGGTGAGGCTAGAAAAGCGGTTAGCGTTCCGCGCGCTTCCACCAGAGGTGCCCAAGGAAGAGACAACTTACTCAATGAGACGCTTGTGGATGCGCATCTCGTAGCAGTCCCAGGTCTTGGAACCCTCACCGCAAGGGGTCTTGCGGGTGGTGATCTTGAGGGTCTTGGTGGGCAGGCGGACGGGGCCGGAGACGCGGAGGTCCTTGGACTTGGCGCGCTCGATGAGCTCGGCAGAGACCTTCTCCAGGGACTGGACCTTGCGGGAAGAGAGGGTGATGCGGATCTTGTGAGTCTTGGGCGCCTCGCCGAAGTCCTTCTCCTTGTTGTAAGACATCTTTGCGGTGATGGGGTGGTTGGTTGGTTCCAATTGGTCTTTGGGGGGATTGGAAAGATTGAGGGAGAGTTTTGTCCTTCACGACTCGAACGGCTGGGTTGCGGCAAAGTGATGAAGGCTGGCTATCGAAAAGCTTGAAGTTTCTCGTAAGTGCAGATTTCCGCGATCGCGAACTTTTTTCGTGGGGTTGACAAGTAGGGCTTTACCGAAAGCCGCGCTAAGCCAAAGACGGCCTAGCTCGGACTCGCTGTACGTACCGAACGCCAGCTTCCAAAGACCCCACTTCCGCATCGAGCTCCGCCAACCTGGAAAGCCCATGGAAGCCGGGTGCGTTTGGGTGGGTCTCCCAGTTCGCGGCGCCAATGAATCATCCGGCGAACGACTTCTTGAAATCGGAGCCGGATGCGCAATAAAACCAACCTTCAAAAGCTCTCTCGCGGTGGAGAGCGCTTTCTCGTCTCTGCTCGGTGATTCCCTGCGCTAGGATTACCTGAGATTCGGCCATCAAAATGGCGACAATTCCTCCCATTGCTCCGTTCCCCTCGGCTGCGTGGCGAGCACGTCTCACCCCGCAGGACTGGGACGCTCTTGTCGAAGCCTGGACGACGCTCTCACAAGCCTATCTCTCTCTGTCCGACTCTCAACTCTCAAAAGCGGTAGCGAAGGACGAATCATTACCGAATTTCTTATCGACCTTCGTCAACGAAGTAGCGGAAGCTGGACCATCGGAAACGATTGGCTCATCTCACCGGGCGAGGGCGCTGTTGACGACGACGTTCACCCTCTCATCTCGCCTCCTAAACACCCCTTCAGCAGCGCCACCGGTACATCTCACGGCACCGCCGTTTCTCTGCGGATTCTGCAAACTCTTTCGCAAGAATGCCCCGGCGACATTATCAAAGACGTGGAAAGAGCACTCGGCTGCTCTCGAGATATCCCTCGCAGGGCTGAAAAAGTCTCTCACACAGTCATTGGAGGCGGGCTTCAAGGCGGACCTCAAATCGCTTGAAAGCAGGCTGGCCAAGTTGAACCACTTGCTGCACGCATCCCCCGACGCAGCAGCTTTCTTTCTCGCAGGCTCTGACTTTCTCGACGGTCTCGTATCGGGGTTCAAGATTACCAATCCGCCACTACGCAAGGTCCTCATCGCCACGACGTATGTATGCCTAATCGGCTTGACGGAAGGCGATGCGCCTCGGTTCGGGATGCTAGCCGACGTACTCTTCTCCTTGAAATCCGCCGCGGAAACGCACAAGGCCGGGCCGTTGAATGTCAACGACTCTCTCGTCGCAGAATTGGTCACCGTCACACCCGTACTCAAACAACTTCTCAGGCGGGCAGAGGAAAAGGGTGCGGCGTCTACGGCTTTGAAGACTAGGATATCGGCACTCGAGGGATTCAAGAAGCCCGGAGGCGGCTTCATGAAGCCGAAGAGACTGATCAAGAGAAAGACCGACAAGGGCAAGGGCGTCATGGATGTTGGCGAGGTGCAGGCTGAGCTGCATATTCACCGACAAAGCCAGATCGCCCTCATCCAAGACCTATTCCCTGAGTTGGGCTCTGGATTCATTTCGAAATTGTTTGATGAGTATGATGATAACACAGAAGTCGTCACGGCACACTTGCTCGAGGATTCGCTGCCGCCGTATCTTGCGGGGCTGAATCGTAGCGAACAACTGTATGGGCTTAGTCTATCCACAAAACATAATCTCTGCTAACGATACAACAGATCAGGCAAGATTGAAAGACGATTCAGCCATGACATTGCACCCAGACCCACGCCACCACAATTGCCAGAACGCCGCAACGTATTTGACGATGATGAACTAGACAGACTAGAGCTAGACGTTTCGAAACTCCATTTCGGAAAGAAGGCACCTGAGAAGACAGCGGATGATGTTTTGAAGGATAAATCTACGGCGCCTAATAAAGCAGCGATTTTGTCTGCACTGGCGGCCTTTGATTCGGACGACGACGAGCGCGACGATACTTACGATGCAGACGATGTCGGCGGAACGGTCGATAACGCAGCCAACGAGGAGGCAGATGGGCAGCAGGATGCAAGTGAGGAGACATTGTACAAGGCCTTCCAATCTGATCCGAGCATATTCGACCGACAGGCGACGACGAGGAGAGGGCAAGCGAGAGGAAAGCTCAGGGAGGAAACGGGTATGACGGATGAGGCGATTGAAGGATGGGCAGTCATGCTCGGTAGGAACCCGGCACAGAAGAGGAGACTCGAGGCAAAGTACAGTGGTGCTGCAGCATTTACCGGTGCGCAAAACGAGCTTCTTTCGACAGCGTGGAGAGCTAGTCCTGCTGGCTCTGGTGCTGAGGAGTCCGAGCCGGATGGCGGTAGTTCGTCATCGAGAGGCGGTAGAGGAGGGCGCGGCCGAGGAGGTCGCGGGCGTGGCAGAGGTGGAAGGGGCGGAAACGTGGCAGGCCCCACCGGAGAGAAGGACACAGAAGCGGCGCGGAGAAGAAAGGAGGCTAACAAGGGCTCCAGAGCAAACCACAACCGCCGAGATCAGAGGGCCAGAAAGATGGCGAGAGGAGGGCTGCCTGGCTGAGATGCCGCGGTGCAACAAAAGTACAGCTAATGTAATCGTTGCCTCTTGGCACCCTGGCTTGAACTCCGCATCATCGGTCCCGCCACCTGTTTCTTTCTGGTTGTCGACGTGATGCCCTCGCCATCACACAAGTCCTCTGCACTCAGTGTCAGAGCATATGGGCTGCTGACGTCGACGATCCCTGGCGTCCCGGGCCGAGGCGTGAAGCTGAAGTTATGGACTGGCGTTGGGGACAAAATACTGTTTATACTTCTGAAAGATGAGCCGACTTCTTCGACGCCGGTGTGGCGAGACCAGAATGGGTGGTCTTTCGGGGTCGCAAGCTCCGATGTTTCCCCTAACGACGTCAGGTCTCCATGGTCGCTTTCGCTTCGTCCGATCATGGAGCGCAGCGATTCGCTTGAATTACGTCTGTTGTCCAGATATGTTCGTAGATCGTAGCACTGCCGGCAGCCGGGATAGACGGGATAGCAATCCGACTCGTCTCGGTATTGCGGCAGCTGCGGCCGTCCTTGTTGATCACATCTCTCCTGGATATCATCGAACAGGTCACTAATAGGCGTGAAATACGTTAGTCGTGGGCCCGGGCCGAAGTACTTGTTTCGCCCCCAGAGTTGCCCGACGAGCGCGTTCGTCTCTGCATCGACGATAGCGGCGCCGCTATCTCCTTCCACACCAATTCCGCCCCGGATCCAGGCGTCTTCGTCGTCAAACCCAAACGGCTCCTCGATGAACCACTCCCGAGTTGCTTTGCCCGTACCATTCTCGGTAGCACTGACATAAGCTGGGATCTCGCATACTTGTCCGCGTTGCTGACCTGATGTACGGCCCGTCGATATGACCGGCGCACAAGGAACCACGGCAGACGTCGTTTTGATGGGTATCTCTTTCAACAACGGCATTGTCTCGAATGGGAAGCGACGCAAGATGTTCGCTTGACGAGTTTTGGCTGCGATGAGGATCCAGTCGGTCACAACCAGTGGGGGTTCCTTGTCACAGTCTTCCCAGTAAGGGTCATGGGAGATTCTCGTTGTCTTGAGATCGATGCCCGAGGTTGCAGTGAGATTTCCGAGGGCAAAATCTGCCGATGCATCCAATGTATCGTGTCTTTCTTCAATGCATCTGGAACGGTCGCTCGGCGAAGGATGCTGCACCGAGACTTCGGCGAGGTGCTGGTATGCATCAACGAATGGGTGGAAATTGGCGAGCCAATAGCTCCCACCGCCTACCACTAAGCACGGCCCAAGGGTTGAGGTCGTCTCTTTGAAGTCGTCCAAACCTGCGAGGCCAATGCTGTCTCCCATACATGGATCCTTGAAGTAATATGGATTCCTGACCTCGCAGACTTCGTCAGGCATGTCCTTGCCGAGGCCACGAGGCCAGACCAAACGGTCCACAGAGCCGGTGGAGAAGGAGAACGAGATTGCAGGACGGTGACTTTCTGGGAGCAAATCCCTGACATGTGCTGCGATAATCAAGCGCCTGGCTCGTGATGGCTTGCTCTTGGTCATGATACAGACTCGACGCGAGCCTGCAGCTCGGCCGCGGGCGACGCTGACGACGTGTTCCGGGCCGCACCATTTCGGGATGAACTCGACCAGAAAGGGGAGGACACCGTGTTCCCAGATTACGGGGAAGCTTGCAGACTCAATGAGACGCGAGCATCTCGCTCTGGGGAGATCGCTAGGACTCTCGGCTTGACGGGGAGTATGGCCTACGAACGTTAGAGAGAGGCCAAGGATTGGCACTACGCGCTTGAGTACTTACCATTCTGTCGCCTGTACTTCTTCTCAACGACTGCCCGCAACTGTTCTCGGCATTTCTTCTTTGAGACTGCGACGGAGAGGATCCGTTTGATTGCTCTCTCCTCCATGGCGTCTTTGGATGGGAAGGCCGATGAAGACGTATTTTCTGATGGGTTGATCGCGGCAGCCATGGGCTTTGGAACCGACCCAATCGGCTTGATACTGCCCTCATTACAATCAGGATGGGCACACCTGAGATGGCACTCCAGTATCCTTTTGCCCTGAAATGAGCTCTCGGTGCACCCTGGCACTGGGCAGACGATGAGGTGCTCGAGCTTGACGTGCCAGGCCAATCCGCCTTTGGAAGAGAAACCCGATTGCTCGCACCCAGCCCAATTACACGTATAGGTGTGAACCGCCTTAAAGTGAGTCTTGAGGTCGATTTCCCGGTCAAATGCCTCACCACATTGCGGACCAAGGCAAACAAAGCGGCTTTGAGCACGCTCAGTGGTCCGCTGCGTCGGAGAAGAGCCGGGTGAACAAGTTGATGACCTGGGGGCTAGCCACTGATACGACAGGTCTGTCTGCGTGGGAGAAAGCCTGGAGCACGCTGAGGATGGTTGAGATATGGTGGAAGATGAGGAGTACGTGAGGCTGCTCACAATGCTCGGTGCCGATGGAGGTGCCTGGGCAGCGGTATACGGAAAGGCGCCAAGTGCTGATTTGCTGTCTGCGGCCAGAGCTTTGCCAAAGCCGTTGTCTTCGTAACCAACGCCCTGGAATTTGGACCATGCATGTTCCCCATAGATAGTTGGTCCACAGTACAGTTGTGCGTCGAGTAGCAAATCGCCTTCAGGCGGCCAGCAAGGCACTAATGAGGGGATGGGGTCTGGTACTGAATGAGCCGCAGCTGTGACAGGGAGAGTTCCTGAATGGGCGCGTTTCTGATGTTTGAATCGCCTTTCATTTTCATTGCATAGTCTTCCTCGGCGCAGTGATTGGGACATGGTGATATGCGAGCAGGAAGACGGGGCCGGATTCGTTATAAGTCAGGCTCGTTAGGGAAAGCACAACAGTCTTGTTAGTGAACAGGACGTGCCAGTGCTTGGATTCGCACAATCAAGTGCGATATATTCAACTCGCAGAACACCAGAGTATTGTGGTGTTACTGGAGAGAGGGATTGTTGAGGTGGTGAGGGATGATGGTAGGAGCTGACCGGCGGCAGCAGGCGTTGCGGCACAGCTTGGTAGCTTGGTTGCCTGTTCAATGTACACTGTGTGAAATCCCCAATACTGGCACGGTAGATCTCGCGACTATCTCTGCCACTTGGACGGTGCGCATTTTCTGAGACACAGTACAGGTGTGTTTCCCATGATCCTTCCCAACTGATTTCCACGGTTGAGGCGAACCAACGGCAAAATGGTTCGCTTGGAGATTCCCTCAGCAAATTGCGCTTACCCAGCTGCTCTCCGCGTCTGAGGCACAAGCCCATGGTGATGCCAGGTACATGTAGTTGGTACCTAAAATATCAGAAGCGTCAGATCCAAGATTGCAAGTGCCTATCTTCTCTGTCTTACAAGTTGTTTGAAGGCGCAATTCCCCAGGCATTTCGAAGTTGCCTCAACCCGTTTTCTTTATGAGCTGCATGCGCTAGATTTTGGATCCGCATAATTGCGAATGCCTGTTGTTCATGGCGCGGACTTACACCAAGTTAGAGTTGGAATGCGTTATTGATTCCCGTTTTCCACCAGTTGCCACTCAGCCTGTCAGGACTGGGATACACTAGCATCGAACTATTGGGCATCTCAAGTTGGGCCAGAACTTCATGGCAGAAAGCAGGACGCCATTAGCTGGTTCAATTAATTGCACGTTTAGCTTGGTTAAAACCTTGGTTTGGAGGCAGCCATAGCTAAGAAATGAAGGCAATTGCCTCAAGATTGTGATAAAACTACTTTCGTAACCCGGCGCAAGCGAAAGTGAGGCAATGCTTTGGTCGTCGGAACTCGAAGTCCTATTGACCTTTGATAGCCGCATCCGTGGCACTTGACTGCAAGTGAAAGGGGTTTTAAGGGTCGGGAAGAACTGAGACGCTCGCGGAATCGCGTATCTTGAAATTCTGAAAACAGCCACATCGATTATTCGACCTAAAAGCTTCGGGTGTTCTTTCCACGTATTCCGAGTTTCCCACGGGATCCACGGACATTCACAGCGACTAGGCATCGAAGCTTTCCGCCGTCCGCATGAGAAGAGCAATCGATTCCCCTAGGTCACCCCCGCTGGGGTGGGGGTTTCCAACATCTCCATCTGATATGTCGTCGGGAAAGTGTCGCCTAGGTTATGACGCAAAGTTACTAAAGACATCAGATGAACACCCTAGTCCCTGGCATTAGTTGAGACTGTGACTGGGCCAAATCGCATTCGGTTCCAGACTGTCGGGAACGGAGACTCGAGATCTCCTAGGAACGAACTGACTCAGGATTAGTCCAAGGCCGACGATGCAGATTTGCGATCGACAGTATATTCAGTTGTGAACGGCTATCCAACAGTATCAAGATATTGTTTGAGGATTTGGATTTAACATAGATCGATCCTGAAACTGACCATTTCCTTCACTCGTTCATCATCATTGTCAACCTTTTTACATCCTTTGGGGCTTAAGGCCGTTATTATTCTGATAAGACACGAGATTCGACATGTCAATGTAGCGGATCTCGGGTCAGTTTTCCAGCCCGATCTCGGTTACTCCGGACGGACTAAAACCGTTTATAGTTCTTGCTCAACAACCAAGCTTCGCAAGTATTCATTTCAGCAATTCGAGCGTTGTGGAGTTACGCGCGCACATAGGGGCTAAGCATTGAGGCAGTTGAGAAATGAGTCGCGCCGCGCTGGAGACTGTTGCGTTCCACCACCTAGGATAATATTAGTGCCGGTCGAGCAAGTATATAAAGGTCTCTCAAACTTCTCTTGACCGACCAAAGACCACTATAACTACAATCATCAACATCAATCGACCAGCATTCTACCACTGCCCACAACACCTCGATCACAACCCAAGATCAATCGAAATGCAATTCTTTAAGATCGCCTTGACCTTCTCTCGCGGTACCCGCAATGGTTCGTCCTAACTTGCATCTCCCAGACTCTGTTCCAGTTCAAGTAACTGACGGTAATCGAAGGCGGGTCAATGTATCCAGCTTGGAGCTTGCAAAGATGGTAACAACATCCAGGCGTGTACTTCTGGAGGCTGTCGTCAGAAGTTGGGCCAAGCATGCTCTATCAGCGGCAGCACCGTCACATGCCCCAACTAAACAATGGTCTTTGGGGGAAAGGAGCCTTCGCGGTCTTTTGCGCATGGACTCCAAGTCATCGTCTACTATGGGATAGAATAGCAATTTAGAATTGGAAATATGCTGTTCTGATCAATGGGGAGGTCAATTTCCGGTTGCAGATGGTCACTATATGGCGTGTCATTGCGATCCCGTCGCTTTCCAAGCGTCGTTCTGAGATGCTACTATTTACCTTTCTCTTGAGTTTCCACACTAGTTTGACAAATTTTACAACACACTTCTCTCCTCAATGAGTGTGTGTGTTGTTGGAGAGAGGGGGGGACTTTATGAATCCTTTCGGCTCACATCGGCGCACGCTTTTATGAATGGACCGCGTGACCTCAACCACTTTCTTCTTCCCACTTGCTTCCCCTGTCTTATTTTTCCTCGATTCCGACCACTCGCCAAATCTGCTTCGAGCTTCGCTTAATCAAACCAAGTTGGGGTGCCGCAAAATTGCAACTATGAGTTCAGTTTATGAAAAAGAATTTACCAAGCCGTCGGGTGAGCATTCTCGCCGTACGGGCAGGCAGCCATTGGCCTCGATCCTATCCATCTTAACCTTCGAGAAGCAAGCATCAATGACCCACAATCATTTGAAGGACTCTCGTACGTTTGGCGTGAATCATGCCTCACGGCGCGAATCTACTCACTGTTCTGGCCAAGAGGTTCTGTCACTAAGAGTCTTTTCAACGCCCTACAGCATTTCAGACTGCCCGATGAAGAATTACGGATCTGGGCAGACGCATTGTGCGTCAATCAATATGACTTGAAGGAACGCGCTGATCAGGTGCAACTGATGCGACAAATTTACTCCATGGCCGAAAACGTGGTTGTCTGGCTAGCTCTCGACAGTGAAGGAAAGAAGCCATACCTCGAATGGAGACTATTTATCAAGCTTCCAAGTTCCGAAGCGGACACCGAAAGCTGGGTCGAGCTCGCGTAGATGATATTGCGCCCCTGTTCTACCAGAGTCTGGTGCGTCCAGGAAATCGTGCTGGCCAAATCGTTCAGAGTCTATGTTGGTTCGTATTCCTTCGACTGGAAAAAGTTGGGCATCACCGCTGCCTGGCTCAGCGAACAGAACCTTGCCACGTACTATGACATGCTCAGTGAACTGAAAGGATTGAGCTGGGGAAACGCGTACAACATGTTCGATACCAATGGGCTGTCAGAATTGAGCTTTCCGGTGTCCGTTTGACACTGCTTCTTCTAATGAGTGCTGTGAATTGTTCTCATCTGCCGATCACCCTTCTGCCGCCATCCTGGAAATGGCTTTGACCCTTACGACTGGCTTCCCAGACGAAGATTATTTTGCGTTCGATCTTGCTGTTGGTGAGCGGTATCAGTTTACGCCGACTATCTCAACTATATCCGTCAATTATTCGACAAGGCTGCAAGGAATTCTGATATGTTTGATCCGCTCGAAGTATCCCTGTGTAACGGCGATGCAAGTCGATTCCTCATTGCAGTGTCGAGGTCTTGTGATTAACGGCACATCTTGGATACCGCACTTGGGTTCTGCGGCCTGGCTCCCGCATGTGTCAGGGAGGGATATGCTGCATTTATGCCTGATGGGAAGCCAATACGTTTTGTTCTGACGCAGTCCGACCACGGCTGGGCCGTAATGGGCGATTGTTTCGTGGGCCCTTTGATGCCAGAATCGGCCGATGAGAAGATCAGAGAGAAACTCGGTGATGAAGAGTAGTTTCTGCTCATTTGAAGCCACTTTGATGAAGATAATACGGCCAGAAGCGTTGATGCGTTTTGGTTGTGACCCCGGTTGGAAACTTGAGCTCATCTGTTGCTGTGCCGCCAACATGCGTAATAAGCGCTTATTAATTGCTGATATCGTGGTTATTACATCAGTTTATGTAAGTGAATCCTTCGAAGTAGCGAACCAACCAGGAAGTGGTTGGATGCCCTCATTGCCGATTCCATCTGTCCATGTGCCGCGGGCGGATATGTTGAACGACAAGCGGGGTTGGATCTTTAAAGCCAGGTGTGTGAAGATTGATTTTGATTCTCGTTCCCATCTTCCTACAGTGCTTCTCATTCTGCTCGTACCCGGTGCGAACACGGAAACTTTCGATTGCAATCTCTACATTGATCTTATTCCCCAGGACGACTGGACGGACGCTAGAGAGAACCTGGTCCACATAGACTCCACGATGTCCTCGGAACCCCCGTCAATCATAACTACAGACCACGCTGTTGACCTTGACCAACTGGAGCAGCCCAAATTTCAAGAAAGTCTTAAGTTTCTGGATGACGTGAAAGTTAGTTTCTGTTTTGCAGGCTGCGATCGCTTTCCAGGCCTCTAACAGGAGTTGCAGAAGCGATTTGAATCAACACGGCCGGAGGTTTACCCGGCATTCATCCAAGCGCTCAGTGACTTCAACCAAGCCAAGCCGACGACGCAAGAGGAAGCCAACAGGAACCTGGCCGAAATCCACGCCACAGCAACAGCGCTCTTTCGTGGGCATCAGGATCTATTGGAGAGATTTGAGAGTGGTCTTCCCGTAGATTATTTTCTCCAGCGGGCGAAATCTGAGAGCAGCGTCTAAGAAATTATTTCAGGCGGTTGGCGTTTATGAGCAAGGAGTACTTCATCAACCTTCCAATACCAACGCTCTGAGGCTGAAAGTCGTCGCTATTTGCTACGGCCATGTGATGCCTTTGTCTTGCGCGTTCAGGTATGCATTAGTACTAAAAGAAGGCTGCATGTAGCGCGTCTGATCCGGCATCTTTCTTTCTCAATATATATCCAATGAAATTCATTAGCTTTAGCCTTCCTGGAAGTCGTCTTTCAAAGTCTTCCATCTAATTAGCACTCGAGATTTTATATCGCACCGTTACTTCATCCTCTAGTCAGTCGTACCAAGAGGATTACTAGGTATGATGGTGCGGTTTGAAGAAGAAACTTATACCCACGCATGACCTTCAAAGTCTCGAGACATGGTGATCTTTTGATCAGGAGCTAGTTTTTGGATTTTTATATAACACACTAGAGACCGTGTTCCGCTAATCGCCGAGGTAATGATGAGGTACTACTTTGCTCCCTCCCAGGCTATGAAATCCCAGTACGGATATGCGCTCAGACGCCAGTCCTTACTACTAAACGAGCAGGCTACGAACCTTTTCCGAACTCCAAAACTTGGCAAATGTCATCATCCACGAACGAAACTATCACGTCTTCTGGCAAGCGTCGGACTTTGCCACAAGATCTCCAACCTTCTCAGGAACTGACTGTTCTCTCTGCTAGCGGAGAACCTCCGCATGCCTAGAACTCCGCACTTCTTCCGGCCCATCTCGGGCTCTCAATGCCGCCTTCCCCGCAGCATTCGAATGACAAGAGTGATTCTTGGCATACGGATGGTGTTCAAACCTCTTACCTCTTGAGCATATGCCCATCACTGCACATCGGAGAAGCCCACAGCTATGAGGCAATTACCCTCGTCACATTGGCCCATGCAGTCCCTTCGGCTTTTGCAGTCCCAGGGACCCATGATTGACAATGGGAGCTGGCCTGATGCTGAAGATCCCAGCCAATAATACGTGGAATCGGCTGCCCCATACCCCAGATTTTGCTGTATTTGTGTGCACCAGCCATGCTAGTCTCTGGTGGATATGAGGAGTACGAAGGCTTGATAAGTATCCTAGGGTAAACTTTAGCCGGAATACAGTGACTTTGCGCTGAGCTCTTTGAGGGGCATAGCGCAGACGCAGGGGCAGCCGATGGATGAGCTGGTGTAACCCGACGGCAGACATCCTAAGTGATTATACATTCCCGAAAGATGACTGAATCTCTCTCATCATCCGTAACTTTGGCGATCTCGTCTACTGCACAAACAGGCCATTCATCAGCTGCTTCTTTCAGCGAGTATGAACACCAAAGGCGATCGTGAGGTTCAGTACCTCCGCAAAGCGGCTGAGAATGAGGTCGAAGAAAAGCTCGGCCAGTCGGCCGTCTTTGAGGCTAGGCAGGCCTCCGATGACGAACATGCCCAGACTCTCATACAAGCTCTCAGCCAGAACCGTAAAGCGGTCTTCTGGTCCGTCATGATTTCCATGTCCATTGTTATGGAAGGGTGAGGCCCAAATTCATACCAACGTTATTTGTGTGAAGGAATTCCGCTAACTGTGCTCTCAAGATATGATGTTATTCTAATCAACAACTTTTTTGCCTATCCTGAATTCAAAAAGAAATACGGGAGTTGGTATGGCGAAGAAATCGGATAACAAGTGTCTGGCCCTTGGCAAACCGGCCTAACCATGGCTGCCACGACCGGTGCCATCTTCGGTAGGTAGGTGCTCTTGAAATAACTCTAACTGAAGCTGATTTCTGCTCAGGTGGTCTAATGAATGGTTTCTTTGCTTCAAAGTACGGGTACCGATGGGTCATGATAGTCGCAATGGGCTTTCTCAATTGTTTCATCTTCGTCGTATTTTTCGCAAATTCAGCTGCAATGCTGCTTGTTGGCCAAATTCTCTGTGGTTTCTCTTGGGGTGTCTTCGCTACTCTCAGCCCTGCCTATGGTGAGTCGTTCATGCACAGCCGTTTTCTGATTTCCTTCTCAGATACTAATGACTTCACTGTTGACCAGCTTCTGAAGTATGCCCGACAAACCTTCGTGGTTACATGACGACATATGTCAGTCACACCACTTTCTCTCGGACAAGGTGATTGCCTTCTGACTTTTGGTTCTATTTAGGTCAACCTCTGCTGGGCGACTGGCCAACTGATCGCTGCGGGCGTTCTTCGAGGCTGTTTAAACATCGAAGGAGAAATGGCTTACAGGATTCCCTTTGCCATTCAATGGGTACGTATAATCTTTCAAATCTATTATGTTCTACAAAATGAAATGTACTTACAACTCATCCCAAAAGCTTTGGCCCATCCCGTTGACGATCGTCTCCTACCTCGCTCCCGAAAGTCCCTGGTATCTCGTTCGCAAGGACCGGCTCGAAGAAGCACGCCGATCCATCGAAAGGCTCAGCGGTGACAAGACTCAAGACCAGATCAACGCGCAATTGGCTATGATGGTCCATACTACCAAGGTTGAGGCCGGTGTGACCCAAGGTGTATCGTACAGGGACTGTTTCAAAGGCGTCGATCTCCGGCGTACGGAGATCTGCTGCATTGCTTTCGCGGGTCAGGTGATGTCTGGCAGCAGCTTCGCGTACACTCCGACCTACTTTTTCACCACCGCTGGCATGAACACAGCCAATGCTTTCGAGTTGAGTCTTGGAGCTAAGTGGATGGCTTTCGTCGGTACCGTGCTGTAATAAGGGCATGTTCTCCGTTCGAAAATACGCCTACTGGACGGGTATCTACAGGTAATGGTGGCTGATTTCCTACTGGGGTCGTCGCCAGATCTACGTTACGGGTATGGGCGCATTAACCATTATTCTGTTCATAATCGGTATCCTGGACGTATCTACTGGAAAGAATGGATTATGGCCATCTGGCGGACTTTGCGTGTTCTGGCTGTTCATTTATGTAAGTTTGCGAGATACCAGCCCTTTGTATGGCGAGAGTCTGGGATCCTGACCAACTCACAGTCCCTAACAATCGGTCCAATCACCATAAGCTGCCAGATGTCTCATGTACTACATATACTTGCCATGCGAGTACTGACGTACTGATAGTACAGCGTCATCAGCGAGGCGTCCTCAGTCCGCCTTCGTCCCCTCACGGTGGTGCTCTCCCGAAACGCTTATCAACTTGTCAACATTGTTTCTCAAGTCCTACAAACTTATATGATGTAAGGAGTTCGCTGTAGCCAGGCCGAGGCATAACCAGTGCAGAATGCAACCAATTATGCTGACGCTTTCTAAGGAACCCAACTAAGTAGAATATCAGGCAGAGCCATTGCCGCTAGGCCATGTGCACAAAAGAGAGGCACCTCTCAGGCAGAGAGGCATATTGCAGGCATATATGGGCTCGACACACCCCCTCAGACTGGTGACTGGTCGCCGGTCTGGTCTTACTCACTGACTTACAGAACCTATCTATTTTTTCATAGGCGCCGATCCGGAATCGAACCTGCAGAGTCTTCTTAGAGTGGGGCTACCTGGGTTATTGTTACGGGGTATTTGAAGGTATCCCGGCACCCTTATTGGTCCATTGCAGTTAGACAGGCTGCAGGGAAAGTGCTAAGCAAACTGGGCTCATAACTATCAGGCAGAGCCATTGCCGCTAGGCTATGTGCACAAAAGAGAGGCACCTCTCTGGCAGAGAGGCATATTGCAGGCATATATGGGCTCGACATAGAACTTGAAAGGCAAAGCTGGCTTTTTCTGGGCTGCTACTGCTTATATCATCTTTTTGTAGGCATTCTTTCGTTTGCCTGAGGCAAAAGGCCATACTTATAAGGAGCTAGATATTCTCTTTGCTCATCAAGTACCAGCCAGAAAGTTTGCAAAGGCTCACGTCAACGCATATGCATCTTCAAGTCAAATAGAGGATGCTCACGAGGCTACACCTCCAAAGGAACAAACATGAGCAAGCCATCCCAACAAGTCATCATATTCCTTCATATTTGCTATTATCCTAATAGAAACCATAAATTTGAATGATTATGAATGCTAGATATTCCACCAATACACTTAGCTTTCTTCAGCTCCTAGCCAGTAACAACAACGAAATCAAAAATAGGACAGGCGTCTCTCCTTCGCACAGCAGCTCACAACTCCCTGTTAAGCACTACAACAGCTTCCCAGCAGCTCAGAACATCCTTGAAAAGTGGTTTAGTAAAATCTTCCACTCCCTCAACAGAGTCAATACTCATCCATGACCCAATCTCCTTCAACCTTACATTTTTAGACTAACTATCAATCAGCAACTTGAATCTCCATTCATTAACCCTCTCAAAGCCTGCTTCATCTACTCAGCACTTTATCAAGGGCACAAACTCATTATTCAACCAATTTTCTCGCACACTTCTATTAGCCCACAGCTTAACCAAAGCATTTTCAGGCTTCAAGTACCCATCTTCTAAGTCAAACATTTTTGCTAATTCCTAAGACTCAACCCAATCATATGGCTTAACGTTCTCATAGATCTGATTGACCAAGCAGGGCCAGTCTTTGATTAACCTAGCCATATAGCAGCAGTGAATATGGTCGTACAGATCCAGCTCCACCCAGTCCATTTCAGCGTCCTTAACGATATATTTCACGTTTAGTGGAACCCAATCTGGCTGGATGGTACTGAGGCCGTTGCCCAAATGAACTCAGCTTGAGAATGCTCGTCACCAGACTGAATGGGGAATACACCAGTATCAATGCTATTGTCGAGGACTTTGAGGCCCTTGGTATTGATAGGTGTCAAGTGGTGCCGGTCGTTCAGCAGCCTGTAGAACAAGGATGTATCATGTCAAGACGATCCTGTTTCTGCTCTTTATTTGGTAAAATGTAGGTTCCGGACTGGTATCCCTGATACCGGTGATCGTGCTTCCACTCATATTTCGAGGTAGCTGACCAATTAAGTGCTGGTCTTGGAAGCCTAGTCGCAGTAAGAAGAGTCAACTTGATCGACCTCAACCTCCACTTCCGGAGCGGGAACGCGGTAGCTCGGGGCCGGTTTCCGTAATCAGTGACGAAGTTACCGACATAGGAGTCGGTCCCGCCATTCTGGATAGTGAGTTCCCTGCTTGCCCACGTTCTGCAGAGTACGGCAGGAGATTCTGATCATCAGTTTTGGACAGGGGTACAATCAACGGGCCGTACAGGACACCCTGGGACTAAGGAATTATACACAGACACTCGAATCAAGTAGGATGATGCAGAAAGACGACGTGCTTATCAAGAAATTGCGAAATGCCCCGTTGGTGCTTACCTTTTCCAGAATGAGTGCGTTCATTTCTTTGAGGCCTCATCTAGTTCGCAACGAGCTGAGATACATCCAGCATGGCGTACCTACTGACTTCGGAGGCTAAGCAACTAACTTACAATCAAGCTTGGCGGATTATATGTGCTTCGCAAGTTCCCTCCAATTCCTACCATTTCTACATGATTTGTCCTCACACCAGAACACATTCTTTGTTTCCAGATCTGATCTTACGTCAAAAGACTCAGGGTCTAGAAGTTTGTAAGATGCTGGTGCCCAAGAGAAGCGGTTCCTGTCGTTACATTTCAGACTTCCTCGCGACGTGCGCTCCAGAAAGACGTACCCTGCTTCCATGGACCATGAGTAATTAGTGTTGCAGGACCTGCAATCAACGCAGTGTCTGGCTGCTCTGTTACACGGCGTGGGGAGAAAGTCCCTCAGCTTCAATGTCGACCTTTCCACGATCCTGCAACCCTCTGTGATGTGCTCCTTTCCTGTCTGCCAGTATCGCGCTTCATGAAATGCTGGAAGGCAGTCAACCCGGGCATCGCCGCCGAGACATAGACATTTCGATGGGTCGAAGGCAGTGAGTAGCTGACCGTCAGTGAAACTGAGATGTGGGCATAAAATGTTGCCATATCTTTTCCCAAACTCGTGGAGATGTTCTTGGATGAAGAAGTCCGTAACAGACTGGCCGTCCAGAAGTCGGAAGACGCACAACTTCCACTCAATGAGGAAGTCTTTCGGACACCGCAGTAAGTCTTTCCCTTCGTCCATTTTCTGGATACTAAAACGTGGAGGCTGGATCATCTCACACGCAACGTTGAATGTTTCGCCCGCGAACAAGTCGGAAATAGCGAGTGCTTTACAGTCACTGCATTCTTTGATTCTGACTTTGCCCATGGCTTCCAGACCACTCAAACTTGCGCCATTATCCAGACGTACACACTCCTCAATTTGAGACATGGTCATGGTCTGATGTGAACAAAGCTGAAGGGGGGCCTCCCAGGCGATGCATCGTCGGAACTCACAAGGGCCGAGGCGTTGCGATATCGAGAACCGAATGCGAGGATGATATGCCTTACATCCTTTGCAGTACAGCGTGTGACTTTCCATCTCGGGACTCCGAGCGGGATCAGTCAACACCCTTAGCCTCCACCTGTAGTTGGCCGATTGTTTCCAATTAATGCAAGATCTGCAAAAGCCCCATTCCCTTGCCCGGAGGATTAGGTCATTGTCGTCGGATAAGGAATTCCCGTCGTACTTTTTGGTCGCCCAAGCTGCGTTGTGGAAGTTCTTCAACTTCTCGTTCATGTAAAGTCGCCAGAAAGTGAAGGATACTTGTCGCAACATGTACAGGTCCTCTCTTCTCTTCGATGCCTCCAGAAGAACGCGAAGTAACACTTCGTCTGGGAGGGTAAGTATGCGGCCGTAATAAAGATTCTGATTGAACTTGCTTTCCCATGTACAGTGAGCTCTGGAATCCTTGTTGGGGCCTTGTCCAGGGCAACACTGTGCCGCTGTTCCAGTCTCAGGCCGTTCTTCCATTTCGGTCGTTTGGAAGCGTTTCCGGGCTGGCAATGGTGGCTTTTGCTGGTTCCCGTCTAGCGTGAATGATCGTTTGACTTTTGTGGTAAAGGCCTGTTCTTATCTCATTTGTTTATCGTATTAAATTGAAGTGTCCAGTATCAGATAGAGTTTATATATCGACTGGTACAGTTTATGAATTCTGGGGAGAACATGAAAAGACTTTGACAGCACTGCCGCAGACTAGTTCCCATAGTCCCATCAAGGTTTATGTATGATGGATGTAGTTCTACTGCACTTTTTTTTAAATTCTTTACATACTGCCGAGATGTGATTTCCACAAGTTTGACTAGCATCATGTATCGCTGTATTTCTCGTTGTCGTCGGAAGTCGCTCGTAAATATCGCGCCTTCGTCATCACATCACCACTCATGCTCGAGACTCCCTCCCGCACTTGACCAACGACTTCAGAAGATAATTATGAACGCGGTGATAATTTCCAACGCGTGATTTCTATTCCAAGATATAATCACAAATTCCTGTTTGACGGAAACAGCCCTTTTGAAGTGTATTGTGTTATTCTCGAATAACTCTGGCTGAGGGTCTTTGAAATCCATGTGTGCTTCTTTATGATAAGCTAGATCACAGGCTTTCTTGGAGCTGACTCGTAGTACATTCAATGATCAAAAATGTTGCCTCGTACCTACATCTAAGTCAGTTCAAGATTGCCACTGATGGAGATACTGTCGAAGAAGACAGATTTATGACTACCCCGAGTCTAGTCGAGGAAGCATTCTTGCATGGCGATCAAGTTCCTGATCTTCCGCCTCCCGGTGCTTGATGTGAATTAACATTTGCCAGCTGTCGGCAGCAGAGCCCAGCTGGAGACAATTAAACGCGTGGTGGGGCATTCCTGGGGGAAGGCGCGTCATGACCTCACGCAGGAGTGCGTCGCGCGTCAAGCTCGTGCTCCCGTAGTCAAAACCCCCGCCATAGGTTGCCTGGGACACTTCCACAATTTTGCAATTGCTGCCTTCTGACTCTGCGAAAGACAAGTTTCTTAACGGTTTACCAACCTTTTGTTCCATCCCAACACATTCCTCATCTCGCCAACCCCAAGACTACCGATACCGAGTCGATTCGCGAGCCCCGCGACGGTAACGCAAGATGGGTATCAAGCAACTCTACCAGATCATCAAGGAGGAGGCGCCCAATGCTATTAAAGAGGGCGAGATCAAGGCGCACTTTGGCCGCAAGGTTGCCATTGTAAGTGGCACCAGTACCCTCCACCATTATCAGTGCTGACGTGCCACAGGACGCGTATGCTCATGCTTCTCCATCGTGATGATGCCCGCCGCATCTGCTAATTCATGTTTAGATCGATGAGCATCTACTCCTTCCTCATCGCCGTCCGGTCCGATGGCCAGCAATTGATGAACGAGAGTGGCGAGACCACATCGCATCTCATGGGTCTCTTCTACCGCACGCTCCGCATGGTCGATAACGGAATCAAGCCCCTCTATGTCTTCGACGGTGCCCCTCCGAAGCTCAAGTCCGGCGAGCTCGCCAAGCGATTCCAGAGAAAGCAGGAGGCCAATGAAAACTTGGAGGAGGCCAAGGAGACGGGTACCGCTGAGGATGTTGAGAAGTTCTCCCGACGTACGGTGCGCGTCACCCGCGAGCACAATGCCGAGTGCCAGCGACTGCTTAAGCTGATGGGCATTCCCTTCATTGTTGCCCCGACGGAAGCTGAGGCTCAGTGCGCCGTACTCGCCCGCGCAGGGAAGGTCTACGCTGCTGCCAGCGAGGACATGGATACTCTCACCTTCGATACTCCCATTCTTCTCCGCCACTTGACTTTCAGTGAGCAGCGCAAGGAGCCTATCCAGGAGGTCCACGTTGACAAAGTCTTGGAGGGCCTTGGCATGGATCGGAAGCAGGTGTGTTATACTTTCGTTGTAAACTTTTCATGCGCTGACTTTTTGTCTTCCAGTTCGTCGACCTCTGCATTCTGCTGGGCTGCGATTACCTCGATCCCATCCCTAAGATCGGCCCCTCGACGGCACTCAAACTCATCCGCGAGCACGGCACCCTTGAGAAATTGGTGGAGGCCATCAACGAGGACCCGAAACACAAGTACACCATTCCGGAAGACTGGCCTTACCAGGACGCTCGCGAGCTCTTCTTCAACCCTGACGTGAGACCGGCCGACGACCCGCTTTGCGACTTCAAGTGGGAGAAGCCGGACATGGATGGTCTCGTACAGTTCCTCGTTACCGAGAAGGGCTTCTCGGAGGACCGCGTGCGTTCAGCAGGTGCGAGGTTGGAAAAGAACCTTAAGAGCAGCCAACAAGTCCGCCTTGACGGGTTCTTCAAGGTGATTCCGAAGACGGAGGAGGAGAAGGCTGCGGCGAAGCGCAAGCTGGATGCCAAGAATGAAGAGAAGAAGAAGAAGCAGAAGCTGGAGAAGAAGGAGAAGGCTGCCGCCAAGGCGAAGCCTCGTGGAGCCTAGGAGGGCATTCTTGGGCATCTTTGGGTTGAGTTTGTTAATGTGTGGTACGGTGTGGTATTCCTACAGACCGTCTGTTGAGAACGGTACGGTAAAAGTGAGGGCGGGATCGGCGATACCTCATATGGATTCTTGGGCGGATTACGGCGTTTGGCGGTCGATGGGCGACCAGTTGCTATCTCGATGGCGGGGATTTGTACCAGCCACACAATGTAATGGCTATTTAGTCAACTAAACTCATGAGTTGTTGCTTCTGAACTGGACGGTCTTGTAACAGACGGGAGATGGCGTCGTCGCCTCAGTAATCGGCGAAACGGTCGGTCTTGATCACAAAGGATGGCCAACCTCCCCGGCCATCCATATTGCGATCCAAGGTTCTCCGGACTAACCCACGTGCTTCCTACGGGGTAATCTTTCGGCATACGACCCTGACTTCGCGCCGGACCACGGGGTTCATCTTACCCCTCGAGCCTCTCGTTGACGGGGCATCTGATACCTGACTCAAGAGAGCGCCTTCGCGTCTTACCTTTCCAGTACAGTGTCGCCGTGCGACGGAACAGCGAAAACCAGGGGGGTCGGCACAAAGCATGACCATCTCCTTGGTTTTCATTGGACGGTAACCCACACTGTATCCGTATTCAGCCATAAACGAGGAAAAAAGATGCCGAGGTACGGCTCCACCTTTGGTAAGCTGCAGGTCACCAGCGGTCAGCTTAAGCGAAAAGATAAGGGGACTCGATGACATCAGCAAGAGTACAAGCCGAAACAGAAGAAAAAATCACATGCGTCGCCCGGTCGCACAGAAATCTTTACCACCACGGAAAAGGCAATGCAAAGAAACATCCAATGGCACTGACTGGTCAGACAGGTGCAGCAGGAGGTGCACATGACATGGGCTAGCGCGAAATCAGTTCGTCAACAACGGGGATAGCGAAAGGCTAAGGCACCTTACACTAGGTGTAGTCTTACCGTGTAGAAATCTAGCCGGATGTCAGTGGCCACGACTGCCCACTAAGAAGACATACATTAGCGACTGACCAAGGGATAGTTCAGCAGGTTTCCCCACAGAAGTGCCCCCGAGATTCCACGTTCGGTAGTGTTGTTGCGTGGTAAAATTTATGGAGACCACGGGGTAAGGTACAAGGTCCCTCAGGTAGCCGCCTGGAGAACCGCTGCAGCGGAGAGAATGTGCCTTTACCCGACATGATCTGATGTAACCTGGAATTCCCCGCCTCAAAAAAGGAGAGAAGATACTTAGCACAACTTGCAGCACCTGGCACCTGGATCGGGGTGCGGCTGTGCCCGCATTTCAGGCTGCAGTGCTTGGCTTGGTTCCCTGAACCTATGTGAGCTTTACCGCAAGCATGTGATCGGATCAGGCCCAAGGCTCAAATCCCATTGCCGACCTTGGCCGTCGCGACTCGTTCTTTGACACTTTGTCCCCTGCCAACGCACCCACAGGCTCGACGCCGTTGTCTTTAAACATCATTACTTGCCCCCCCGCCGAATATTCTTGTCTTGATTGAAACCCTGTCTCCTTCTTACCTCTAACCAGATACCCCATCCCCGTTGCCATCACTCCCGTCATCAGAGCGACAGCTTTCTCTAGCCAACATGTCCAAGACGTTCTCGACCAGCGACGTCGCGTCGCACAACAAGCCCGAGGACTTGTACATTATTGTCGACGGCGATGTCTACGACCTGACCAAGTTTCAAGACGACCACCCTGGTGCGCTTCGCCATGCCATCCCATTACCGTAGACCTCAACTAATCCGACTCTAGGTGGTAAGAAGATCCTCCAGCGCGTCGCTGGTAAGGACGCTTCCAAGCAGTTCTGGAAGTACCACAATGAGGGCATCCTGAAGAAGTACCAGGCCAAGCTGCAGGTCGGCTCGTTAGACTCCAAGCCTAAGGCTGCTGAGCCTTCTGCCGCTGTCGCCGCTCCACAGCCCAAGAAGGCCGCCGAGAAGAAGGTCATCGCTAAGAACACCGAGGAGTCTGAGACTCTCGACCCCTTTGGTGACATGATCCCCTACGCTGACCCCAGCTGGTACCACGCAGTAAGCTACTTCATTGGCTCGTCCCGCTTGCAAAACTGACATCGCGAAGCACCACTCACCCTATTACAACGAGACACACGCCGCCCTCCGCGCTGAAGTCCGCGAGTGGGTCACCAACAACATCGAGCCCTACGTTACCGAGTGGGATGAGAAGAAGGAGGTCGACCCCTCGATTTACAAGCAAATGGGTGAGCGCGGTTACCTGGCCGGTCTGCTTGGTGTCCACTACCCTACCCAGTACACCAAGAACACCGTTGCCTCCGTGCACCCCGAGAACTGGGATCTCTTCCACGAGATGCTCCTGACTGATGAGTTGTCGCGTGCTGCTTCTGGTGGCTTCGTGTGGAACGTCATTGGTGGTTTTGGCATTGGCTGCCCGCCTCTGGTTAAGTTCGGTCAGAAGAGCCTTGTTGACCGGATCCTGCCTGGTATCCTCAACGGCGACAAACGCATCTGCTTGGCTATCACTGAGCCCGATGCTGGTTCCGACGTGGCCAACCTGACTTGCGAGGCCAAGTTGACCGAGGACGGCAAGCACTTCATCGTGAATGGTGAGAAGAAATGGATTACCAACGGTATCTGGTGTGACTACTTCACCACCGCCGTTCGCACCGGCGGTCCTGGCATGAATGGCGTCAGTTTGCTGCTCATTGAGAGAGGCCCCGGTGTTACGACCAGACGTATGGATTGCCAGGGTGTCTGGTCTTCCGGTACCACCTACATCACATTCGAGGACGTGAAGGTCCCCGTCGAGAATCTCCTCGGCAAGAAGAACCAGGGTTTCAGGGGTAAGTCGATGCCGCGCGCAAGTCCACGACTTTTGCTAACAAACTCCAGTCATTATGACCAACTTCAACCACGAGCGCATTGGTATCATCATCCAATGTCTCCGTTTCTCTCGTGTCTGCTACGAGGAGTCTGTTAAGTACGCCAATAAGCGCCGCACCTTCGGCAAGAAACTCATTGAGCACCCCGTCATTCGCCTCAAGCTCGCCCACATGGCTCGCCAGATCGAGGCCTCATACAACTGGCTCGAGAACGTTGTCTACCAGTGCGAGAAGATGGGCGAGACAGAGGCTATGCTCAAGCTTGGTGGTGCCATCGCCTCGCTCAAGGCCCAGAGTACCGTCACCTTCGAGTTCTGCGCTCGTGAGGCGTCCCAGATCTTCGGTGGTCTGTCGTACTCGCGCGGCGGCCAGGGTGGCAAGGTCGAGAGACTGTATCGTGACGTCCGTGCCTACGCCATCCCTGGTGGTTCCGAGGAAATCATGCTTGATCTCAGCATCAGGCAGAGTATGCGCGTACACAAGGCGTTGGGCATGAAGCTGTAAGTCGCGAGGTGAAGGGGATATGTGGAGGTAAAGACTATTATGTCATGTACAAATAGATCGCTTGGATATCTTTTATGTCAGGCGTTGGGCATGGAGGCAGAACAGGATTCAGAGTATAGATGAATATACGGCTCAGTCGTCATCTAAAATAAACGTTTGCAAATATCACAATTTCTTTATACCTTATCCGCTCGATGGAAGGCCTGATAGGTGACGTTATAGCTTGCTATGATCTTGAGGAATGCGATCGTCATCACCTACTAGGGTGGGCTGAACCTGTGGACGTGAGACTGAATGAGGTCTTTGGCAAGAGGAGAGTTTGTTATCTATAGTCGGATAAAGTTCGGTCTTCGTTGTCTGACTTGTTCCGTTCGCGGCGAATACCGAGAGCTATTAGATACTTCGTATCGACCCAGCACTTATCACGCTACAGTATTCGCGTCGGAACCGATCTTCGAATGGGGGATCATTTCGATTCAGATTCTTGCTGCCTTTCATAAAAATTCAAGTCTTATTGGAAATCCGTGATTAATTTTGAGTGCTTGACTAAGGGGACTTTCATCGATGATGGTTAGGGGAGGAACGTGTTTCGAAGGTTACTCACTCCGTCTTCAGGGCAACTGAATCGGAGTCCACCCCACGATCAGATAGGAATGCCGAAGACTCTGAGTCAAACAGATGATTGCTACGCCTGAGCACCAAGAGCAATGACGATGTCGGCAAAAAGAAGCCTCTCGGCGCCGACTTGAAGCTCCGACTGAACCGTACGAAGGTACGCATTCGCACCAGACAACCCGAGGTCGGCGTTGCTTCTGATCTGCCCTCTGTTCCCACTTCGCTCGTTCATATGTGCACATGTTTGTCTCACCCTTTGATCCAAACCAAAACGCCGATCGATACGAAGAAAAGGTAGCTCCGCATTCCTCCGTGTAGCCTCCAGTTGCCTATCGCTCGATATCTTGGAACCGCTTAAACCCACTCTTCCGTCGTCCGGATCCGAAGATTCTCTGCCAAGACCCAAGCTTCGTTCCCGGAGACCATGCGAACTCAATCAGCTCGCTTGGAGGATCTGCCTCGTGTGTTACTCGTGGTGAACCGTCCGTCCATCCAAAAATACGTCGTCCTATGCTGGATCCGGGGACATCGTCGTTCGCTGTATCCACGATGGCGCCGCCAAAACGGTCCGAACAGGCAGCGCGCAAGAGGAGCTCACACCACGTCCCGTCCGCTTTCGTTCATCCTCGAGCTTTCCAAGTTCTGTGATGCTCTTACTCGGTACTGACCCCCCTTCGATTAAAGCAAAGTTGAGTCTACCGTTCTCGGAATACACGTGCAAGATGAAGCATCCTTGCCAAAGCGACTATATCAAGCTCCTACCCATCCCACTGTTCAACTGTCTTCTCTCGTCATCACAACCATAACAACAAAACAAGAACTACAACGGCAACTTTCTCTCCTCAGTCTCTCGTTCCAGGAACAAGAGTTCCTTTACTTTCGCTTAAGAAAACAAAATAAAATGGCCCCTCGCCTGTTCCTCGCGGCCGGAGCCGCCCTCATAGCCGGCGTCAAGGCGCAATCGACCTCGACCGCCATCACCCCCACCACGGTCGTGGACCCGCCGACTACAACCGTGACCCCCGGCACCGTCTCCACCGTCACGCCACCCGGAACCACCATCATCGGCCCCGGCACCGACACCACGGTCACCATCGGCACCACCTCTGTCAGCAGCTTGAGCTCCAGCTCCGTCATCGATCCCGGCACCTCTTCCTCGTCCATAGTCACCACTCCCGGCAGCAACACGGTCACCGTCTCCGCGCCGACTACGAGCACCTTCCTCGTGACCGGCACCGACGCGTCCGGTGCAACAACCATCCCCGGCACGACATCCGTCTCAACCGTGTCCGTCGACACCGGCCTGCCCACCACTACCTTCACCACGGACCTCACGACCGTCACTGTTCCCCCGGCACAAAACACCTCTCTCCCCGTGCCCCCCGTCGACCCGAATCAATCCTTCATCAGCACCACCGTGGTCTACGGCAACTCCACCACCGTGATCCCCTTCGTGCCCATCCCGCCCACCATCTCCCCCCCTTACAACAACGGCACCGGACAACCCACAATCACCCTGCCTCCCCCCGTCGTCACGATCCCGCCCCCGACAATCACGACGACGTGCAACTACAACGGCACCTGCAACGTCATCACCCTCCCGCCCTGCATCACCGTGACAACCTGCTACGCAAACGGCGCCTGCGTGCCCGTGACCACAATCACCTACCCCATCAACCCAACCACCACGCCGCCGGTCGTCCTCCCGCCGCCCACGACGCAGCCTTTCGTGACGACTTACACGCGGTGCAGGGGCAACGGGACGTGCGCCACCCTCACGCGGACCTATCCCGCCACGCCGTCGGTCACGACGGGCCAGACGACCCGCACGCGGACCTACAGGACCTGCGACCCCAGCTGCAGGAACGTGACGACGACCCAGACCTCGAGCTTCTCGAGGGTCGTGCCGCCTCCCACCTGGACCACGAGGCCCGGCGTGCCTGGTGCTCCTCAACTGTCTTCCGTCCCCGGTGTTCCTCAGCAGCCCTCCGTTCCTGGCGTCCCCCAGCAGCCCAGCGTGCCCGGGTCTCGCCCGCCTACGCAGCCCAGTCAGCCGGGTCAACCTCCCGCTCAGCCTAGTGCCCCTGGTGTTCCTCAGCAACCCAGCGTACCCGGATCTCGCCCGCCTACGCAGCCAACTCAACCCGGACAGCCCCCTGCGCAGCCGAGTGTTCCTGGCACTCCTCCTTCCAACCCCCCCGCGAACCCGCCTGCGAACCCGCCTGCGAACCCTCCGTCCAACCTTCCGTCCAACCCTCCGTCCAACCCTCCTGCCTATCCTCCCCAGAACCCCCCTTCCAACCCAACCAACCCCGCCCAAAACCCTCCCCAGCAACCTCCCACTACACCGGTTCCTCCTGTCACGACCGGTGTCGCGCCTGGCCCGTCGTCTTCGGCCACGCCGCCGGTTGTTACCGCTGGCGCGGATGGTCTGCAGACCGGTGTAAGCTCGCGGATGGGCTTGGTCGGTGCCGTCATCGTCGGCATGATCTTCTACTACTAATAAGAGACACCATACGTTCAGCCCCCCCCCCTGCCATGACTATAGGGGCGACAAACAAATAGAAGAGATGTGGTTTTCCTTTTGTTGTTGGCCGATTGTTTGCGGCTTTGAAATAGAATGAAAAAGATCGAGAGGAGTCAAAAATGGTGGCAGATAGAGAGTGGAGGAAGTCATGAATAATATTAATGATAATATCCGAGGTCTTCGTGTAATCTGATCTTGATCTTGGCTTGACGTGATGAATGCAAATGTGACCCATGAGTCATAGCATTTAGCAGAGAATCAAAAAAGCCCGGGCATGCATTGACCCAGATGACGGGATGCATTCGAATGTCGCGTCCTTGGCTGTGACGCGCAGATAAGTGGCTCTAGGAAATGGTTAAAACGACATAACCAACATACCATTGCAGACCAGCAAAACCGAAGCCGATGCATATCGTCAGTCTTGGTCTCTCTCTCTCTCTCTCTCTCCATGCACACACTGCATCAACTCGACGACATCACGTGCTGCGTCCTCGCATCAAGAACAGCATCCTCTCTCAATTCGGCCTCCCGACGCCCTCCTGCCCCTTCTTCTCAACAACCTCACAAACCCACCCGCCATCCCAGAACCAGACGACCTCCAGCCCGCCCAGGAACCCCCTCAACCGTCTACTGAAGGTCCCGTATCCCTGGATCCCCCTGACGCAGACCTCCCTCACGCTCCGCCTCTGCAGGACCCCCCACCTGCGCTCCGTCAGCAGGAAGCGCTCCATCAGGCCCGGCGTCGCCCAGCTCCACGTGCACTCGCGGTACGGGATCAGGTCCGTCTCGTGGTAGAGCTGCCTGCACACGGGCGACAGCAGCGTGAGGCCCCTGCTGAGGACGAGGTGGCCGTGGCGGTCCGTCTTCTTCTTCTCCTTCTTGTGGTTGTACGTCCAGGGGTTCGCGGCGAGCCGGAGCGCGACGCAGTGGAACGCCGACGTCTTGGGGTCGTGCAGGACGTGGATTCGGCGGGAGGAGAGGAGGAGGGAGTAGATTTTGTTGCGGATCTCGGGAGGGAGGCGGAGGAAGGGGGACGTGGCGGCGTTTAGATCCCATCTTGGTGATTTGGTCACGCGCGTTAGTGGTGAGTGACACCGGGGGGGGGGAGGGGGGTTAAACGGCGGGAGATTTTGAATTGCTTACAGCTCTGCCTCCTTAGAGCCCAGCTCGGGAAGGTAACCCAGTATGCCATTTCGTTTGCCCTTTCCAAGCGTCGCGGGATGATGCATGGGAGGGTTGCCACGACGCCAGTCCTCCGTTAATAAGCAGGGGAGAGTTCGGGAGAATGGACACTGGCGCCGAGTGCTGATGCCGTCGGCGGGAACTGCATGCCGTGGCGGTGCGGGTGGGGGAGGGGCCGTGGCGAGTGGGGCGGCTGTGCCCCGGATGCAACTGTGACCCATCTCATTGGGCCCGCCCGTCTTTGACCTCGTCCGTCACCAACCACGATCGCAGGAACGAACTCTTCATAATGGACTCGGGAAATCAGAAGGGAAAATAAAAGACCCACAAAAGGGAACAGGCTCAGGTATACCGCCATATGCTTTCAACTCGCTAAATTACAGATTCTATGCAGGCACATCCGCGCTTTGTTGTGTGCAAACAGGACAGCCTTCCCTGATACGATCCTTCAGCAGACGCGCGTGTGTGACCTTGTTGCCCACGCGATAGCCGCTGCGAATCGACTCCTCGCTGCCAACGCCGTACTCCGTCTCGAGTCTTCTGCCAGGGTAGAGCAGCTCGAGTAGATGAGAAAGGTGAAAGACGTGCCCACACGCGAACCCCACGAGCGTTTCCATCTCGTACTCTGTGAAGGACTCATGGCACTGGGCACAGTGACCCGCCTCAGGAGCCTTGTGTGTGTGCCCTGGCTGCTCTGTCTTCGTCTGCAGAAACTTTTCCTCCACCTCATCAGCGCTGACTGGCGGATGGACGACGTCTCGAACCTTGACGTCGACGTGCTCAGTCGATTGGACGACCACTTCAAATTTGATACCCTTGCGCTGGCCGCTGCGCAGCTCATTCTGTGCAGCGGCGACCTCGCTTCGGAGAACCTTCGCCACCCCGGAGCTGATACTGTGCTGGATTTCGTGCTCCTTCATGATATGTTTCAATCCTTCTCGAAGACCCTCGATCTCAAGCCCCTCGGGGATGCGTCTAACAAGCTTGATCGGGTTGATTGCAGTGCCAACTTCTTCCAGTAAGCCCCGGATGAAGCTCGGCTTGTCCATGCTATAGTCCAAGAGGTCTTCCCACAGGTCAGGGTCGTCTTGCTGCTTGGCAAAGTCAATGGCCTTCTTGACGTCCTTGAGACGGTCAATGATAAGATAAAGAGCGCGCTTCATCTGGCCTGTCTTGGAATACAAGTACACCAGCTCGTCGTCATATTTGTAAGTCTCGCACTCTTGCACAGCCTGCCTTTGTTAGCGGAGAGTCAAAAATACAGGAGAGACCGGCTTGCCTTTTCGAACGTGTAGGACGTTGAGGACCTCAGGAAGCTCATTAGCAGGGTCTGGTCGTATTTCGCAAATAATTGAACTGTCAGATCAGCAAACTCTTCCACAAGAGATTGGCTCTCCATCAACAGCCTGTCCCTATTTTCTCCCGAGTGCTCCTCGATGCCTTCGCCCTTATACAAGCCACGCAGGTAGAAAAACAGATACAGCTTCAGGTTCTTCTCCTTAAGTTGCGACACCACAACCGAGGGCTTCACCAAGCCGTGCTGCGCCTCGTCAACAAGCAAAGTTATTGCTTCGGCTGTGGCTGCCTCAAAGTCGGGTTCGCGCAGATGCTCTTGTTTAGAGGGTACTCGCAGGCCGATAAAGCTGGGAATATCATCTGCAACCGCTTCCGCTAGATGATTATCGCGAATCAGCCGGAAAGCCGAATCTGCATCTTGGAGCTTGATGTAACACTTCAGTGATTCTCGATACCGGCCATTCGCCTCATGTAGACGGGCCAAGGACTCCATGACAATCTTCCAGTCACGACCCTTCTCTCCGCCCTCGATACTGTCCTCACGAACATCGCGGTACTTGAGCTGGTTTTCGAGAGCAGTTGTGACCGTCTTGATGTCAAAAAGATCAGGTGACCAGCGGTCTAGCAATTCTCTAAATCGCAGCTTGTCCGCTTGGATGTAGTGATTGAGGACGACTTCGTAAATGGTGCCTGGAATAGGTGGGTACATGGGCTCGGATGGGATGTAGTTGGTGATGTCGTCGAACTTGTCAGCGCCGGCAAAGGTCCAAACCCACTTCTCCCACCGATCCGAGGATCCGAGAACTTTACCGCAGACCCGTCCAGCTTCAGTCCAGTTGTTCGCTTCAATCAGCTCCCGAATCCACAACTCGCCGATCCGCCTCTTCTCTTTTTGTGCGGAAGAGTTCGGATGTCTTGCGAGGCCCACCGATCCCACGAGAGACGAGCCGTCATCCAGCAAATCGTCCTGACTACCTTGCTTCTTATCCGGCGTCGAGGGTACCAGCTCATGGAGATTATCCGGTGGTGACGCCATGATCTCGGGGTGTTCATCCAATAACTCCCACGCCTTCTGGTATTCCTGGTGTTCTAGCAGCCAGCCTAGATGATCGCCTAGATCGCGTTTTGTTGCAAGAATGAAGTCGAATGGACTATGAATGAAGATTTTAACACCCGGTTTGATGAGGTTAGGGTGGACAGTCTGGGCTGCCTGTTTTCTGGGCCCCCCAGCCATGCTCGGAACTTGTGTACTCGACACATCATCGCCACTGTTTCTGCTCCTGATGCTCGCACCCGAACTAAACAACGCTCTAGGGTTGGTGGCTGCGTTCCACATGTCGGACCCGAAACCAGTTATCGTATCCAGGGCCCCCTTGGAAGCGGACACAGCCGATGCCGCATTCTGAGCCGGCAGAACGCCAAGATGGTAGTCACCGGATGTGAGCCTCTCATATCTGCTCACGCTGAGACCATCTTTATCAACTTCAGCTTGAGATGTGAGGTCGATGAGCCTCAGCTCTGGCGGTAGATGATTTTGACGTCGCTTGATGCCGCCGGATGGCTCGCTACCGGTTGAGGTTGTCGATGGCTTTGACTTGTGTCCCTTGCTTGCTCGTGGGTCATCATCGCCGCTGTCTTCGTCGTTGTCTGGCAGTACATAAGCTAAAACAAGGAGAAGACTTTGGGTATATAACGAAATTCCAGAAATGATGCAATCCATGCGAAGGCTATTTCATGTTAGTCCAGTACAATGAAACCGATATTAGCAAACGTACTGCTTCGCGATTTCGGCGCGGCCGATGGTTCTTTCACCTCCACGTTTGCCAGTGCTAGGGCTGCCTGGGTGGACGTGAATGATCCATATTGTCCCTCCCCAGCCAACCACGAGTCTTTCGATCTTCTTGGAGATGGACGAAGCTTGTTGTCCCAAGCCCTCGTCTGCGGGAGTTCCCACCACTTCTGGCCTGGGCGCGTCGGCGTCGTCTGTTTCCACCGCCTGCTCGTCAATCCATTCGGCTCTGCCCTTCCAAACACTTGCCATTGTCTCCCATTCGTCGGTTTGTGGGCGATCAATGTGTCCGATCCGCTTCCAGGCATCATCCGAGTCGCCACTCTCCAGGTGTAGCTTCGAACGCATAATCTTGACCCCATGCTCGTTGAGCCAAACGACGTATTTCCCGGACAACGACCACTTTATGGTGCTGATCGTGCCCTCTCCAGAATGAAGTATTGTATCCTTGCCCGTATTCGCCCCTAGTCCCATACTACCAAGCCAGCCAGAGGCAGTGGCCGCCGCCGTTCCCACCGTCGTAGATGTACTTCGGCCGGGTGATCCACCTACAGTCAATATCAACTGGCCTGCGAGACCGCCAGAGAGGTAAGTTCGATCGTTCTTGTAATCAGGAGACAAGGAAACGGCTTGCACGGGCCGTGCGAAATTACGTAGTTGGACATCTTTCGAATCAGTCAAGGAGAAGACACAAACATTGCCATCCATAGACGAGGTCGCAACATGTATGTTGTTTGAGGGCGTGTTTGGAATGGGAGTAGGCTCTTTGGGCCTTCGAGATGCTGCTGCTGGTGAACTCGATTGTTGGGACGAGGGGCGTCTTGCGACACTTTCGGCGGCTTCCTGGGCTAGTCTTTGAACGGCCTCGGATCGTGCCGTTGGAAGCGGGGGAGGATATGGGGATATCGAGATGCTCGTGACGGAGGCGGAATGAGCTTTGTACACTCGAAGAGACTGGAACATGGGCAATTGAATTACGTGCTGCGCGTTTTGTCAGCGCATACATTGGGAAAGAAACGTGATACCTACGATGGTGCCATTGTGCGTTCCGATGATCTAGAGATTCGGATGTCAGCTTGCGACAAGTATCTGGAGCAGCGGACCATACCATCTTGTCCCCAGCTACAAGGAACGCGCTGGTCGCATCGCCGTTACGATAGATAGGACCGAGGTGTTGGGTCAGCCTGGCGTACTTGAGCCTGGGCTCCTCGTCTTCATCATCTTCCTCGTCGTCATCATCCTCGTCTTCATCGTCATCATCATCATCATCGTCTTCTTCGTCCTCGCCGTCATCGTCGTCTTCCGCAAGCTGGTGCTCAGGTTGCTTCTCCGCCTTTTGCCCCGCCATATGGACGGGCGCAGCATGTGTAGCGCCATCGTCGTCTGGCGACACAACTGCATCATGATTATGCGCAGACCCGGAGGCTTCTGGCGACGGACTGGTGATATGATGATCGGAGTCTGATTCGGGGTCGTCAACGACGGGCTTCGTTTGGGCGTCGACCGGCGCTGGCTCTGGTGAAGCTTCCGTCATTGTGCCAAGGGTGCCGTCAGCATGGACACTGGCATGGCTAGCAGGCGGTGTAACGGTGGAAGCTTTTGTGGGATCAGTTGCGGATGGGGGAGGAAGGTTGACTCTCGGTGGAGGAGCACGAGTAGCGGCAGGAGCGCAAGGGATAGAGCTAAGCTTCAGTTTGGTGAGCTACCTACCTTAGGTAGGCAAGGTAAGGTGTGCCGGTTCCGCTACGTCACGAGGCATGCAGCCGGAAGGTACGTGCCTGCGGAGCGGGTGGCCCGTGCATATGCTCTATTGACGCCGGGTACCTGAGGAAACATGGACAGGTCACAGCTCTAACTGAAGTCAAGGTGTCTATCTGGGTAAGGCACCTACGGTAGGTAGGTAAGGTACTTAAGTGAGGCGTAGCTCACGCACAAAGTCAGCTTGAACAATAGTCGTCGTCCGATATATCGATGCGGGTCGTCATACTCTCAAATGCCACCTTCGTGACATACATACCAGCTTGAGTAGCCTAAGTCTCGTTGTGTTGCGGTGAAAACAGTTCTTCGTGAGGGCAGTGGGCATAGAATCATTAAACAACGTATTATCTTTTTTTCTTTCATTGACTGATGAGTTTTGGGGGGGGGGGGACGAGAAATAGGAAAATGGAACACGCCATCAAGTACTTCTTTTAAATGCTTTCACCGAGAAGATGGATAGTATTAAATTGAGCTTTCGAAGGGGAGCTGGTTACTTACCTAGGTAGGTACACTACTGGCAGACGCGACTGTTATCCAATCACAACCGCAAATTAAGCTGCCCCTCCCCCACTCCCCTCAAAAAATCACCAAGGTGCCCTGCAGTTAAGCACCTTACCTTACCTAAAACCTCATGTTACTCTAGACCGCAGCCGACCAACTCCACACACATCGCGACTCCTCGCGTACTTCGACAGAGCATTGCGCATGGGGGGAGCGCAATGGCTTCCGTCAAGTCGCTGGGGCTGCACCAGCCATCACACCAAGATACTCCTCCCTCAGCATGGGAGATCACGAACGAGTCCGATCACGACCAAAACGACCCGGTCGACATCGAGGACGAACTTCAAGTGACGAAGCATCGCGTTGTTTGGAGCCGCGGCGGCATCTTCCAGAAGTCCTTCAACTTCGAACACGAAGGACCCGTCACCCAGGCCTTGCTCGCCTCTTTTCCCGCCTCGAATCATACACCGAATCCCGCCACAAAGGAAAAGAGGACCGACGACAACAACGCGAACACGACCAAGAAGGACGGTCCCCTCCGTCGAGCTCTCGTTGTTTTCCTGCCCACGCAGGCACACGTCTACTTCCTCGACGGCACCAGCCATGTCGTTCACATGCCATTCGAGGTCGAGGCCGCCTGCGCCGCACCCCGAGGGGTCATCATACAACGGAAGCAACGAAATGACAACAACGCACCAGTCTCTCTGAAGTTCCCCAAGGTCCCGCCCAACTCCTTTGTCTCTTCTCAGATCCTCACTTCTCCACGTAGCTCCCAACACACCGTTTTCTCTGTGGAAGGCCTCAACAAACCTAAGTCGCTGCCATTGAGGCTAAGCTCGACTCTAGGAAACATGTGGGAGCCGCCTTCCGAACAGCCAGGCTCGCACTGGCCCCGGTTGGTGTCCCTGATGGATCCCTTAGAGGAGCTTGGCCTTGTTGTAACACGACCCGAAGCTGCGGCCCGCGAGGGGGGCAAGGGGGGGAAGAACGCGCCGAAGTCTCCATGCTTCCTCGACCCGGCCGAAGAAATTCTGCATATCGAGGAGATCAGGCATCCAGGGGCACCCAAAACGAACGCCGCTGAACCGCTTATCCTTGCCGTCACCATCAATCGGGAAGCCAGCACGTACGCTGTGTGGAGAGTGGCCTACATCAGAAACGGAGACCCGTTCATCGGCCGTCTTAAGAAGGACAAAAGTCGAGCCGAACGACGCCGAAGCTCTATGCAGCCCAACTTTGCTAGCGGCGCCTCAACTCCAATCCATACAAATTTTCGCGAGAGCTTCGGTGCTCCTCTTCCAGGAAAGCGGTCGAGGAAGAGCGAGAAGGTTGAAAAGCTGGACAAGGTCGAGAAGCCATTGGATCTGGTCTCTTCTTTTGATCTGGACAAAGAGTCTGGTGCGACCAGAAGGCAGTCTCGTCGGGTAAGCTCCATGCTAGCACGTGCCGATCTATCCGCCTCCCAAGAACGATCCGTTTTCGCTGAGCAGCCTCACAATCCAACGCTTGGCGCGTCGAAGGGTACTCAAGGACCTAGACTTAGTGGTGGATTTGGCTCCTTCAACTACAGCCAGACAATCCATCCAAGCCTAGGTAGCTTGCTTGAGGCGCCCATCGACGGCGTGTTGGAAGAGCTTCGAGCTGGCGGCGACTTTGAGGGCTTCCATAACATGGGACTGGATGACCACGTGTTGGAAGGATACACCCAGGAGGTGATGTTTACCAAGATCCAAACGATCTCCCTCGACAATTCAAACGTCCGGTTTTCTCTCTCAAAACAGCCTGCTCGCGATCACTGCAAGGTATTCATCTTGACTGCGCCTCAATTCGCCGTTGACGACCCTCTCCGTGGCGAACTCCTCATTGGAATCCAAGACTGCCTCGATAACAGACTCCAGCTCTTGACAATCGACTTACAACGAGGCCCGCGTTTTCTCATTCCTCCCAAGCCCGGCAAAACTGCCACCTCTTCAGAAGATCCCGTCCGGCTGTCCTGCGGCGCACTCCGACGGGCACACCACGTTGTAGATTCATGCAAAGTAACCGATGGGGACATCTCCGTCATTCTCATTTTGTCAGAAGGCCACGAGGGACGTCGAGAACTGAGCATACAAGCCCCTTGGAGTCAAATTACGCCCATTAACCTTCCGCCCGTGTCTTTGGAAAATGTCAGAAGTCTGCATTATCGCGGTCGAGCTGTTGACCGGGATGTTCGCCACCGCAAGTCCGAGGTCATCGAAGTTTCTAACGGTAACGTCGGAGGGCTTCGGTACTCCAAAGCGAAAGGAGTAGTTGACATGGTTGACGGCGAAGACAGGCACCATCAAATCCAGATTCAGCTCCAGCCACACAACCCCCTCGTGCGCAAGGTATTAGACACGTGTCGCAGCATTCTGCCCGCTTCTCACGCCGAGAAGATGTTTCCCGGCTGGTGGCACACTATGATTTGGCTGAGGTGCGAGGGTTTTGCAGTCGCCGATGTCGAATGGTCTGCCCTGGTGATTCAGCTGCTTGCCATCTACTTAGCTTTGGGCAAGTCTGAGAACAAAGCAATCCTTTCGACAAAATCATCCAGAGGCAAGCGCCGCCAGCATTCTGGCTCTTTCGGGTCGATTGAGAGCCTCGAGGACTGGCATACCCTACAACTTCACGAGACACCAAACGGTTTGGGATGCCCAGGCTGGCAGCAAACTCGTGGTTGGGAATGGACCTTGGATGAGGAGGATGTGGATGACGAAATGGAGACGACGGAGACCTCGAGCTTCCGCGAGTCTAAGTTCATGCCCACTCACATCCAGTACGCCAGGGCCTATCTGTCGTCCTCTCTTGGAGAAAAGGCCGTCGGCTCCAACGGCTATCTGCCCACTGGCATGCAACGGAGCGCCGAGAACCGCGGCAACGCCGCTTGGAATATCTTCGTCGCCATTCATCTCTTGCTTGAAGAACAGAAGCTTGAGATCATGACACCAGAATACTCCTCCCCCGGGACGGCGCAACTGAGGATCGTCATGTGTCAGATTGCGAAATGGCTGCGATGGTCTGCATTCGTCGACATGTATGAGCTGGGCATCCAAGAAGAGCTGGACCCACGATACGATTCAGGTGAGCATGTCTCACAATACTCTCATAGCTGCGGTGCTAACTTTAAGGCAGAACTTCACCTCGAAGTCCCCCTGGCGCAGCCGTCAGGTGTCGACTTTGATATTTTCCACTGGATCCAGATATGCTTTTCAACTGGTCAATACCATCCCTTCCTTACTTTGGCGAACTTATACCACTCTCAAACTACCAAGAACGAGCAAGATTCATCCAAGGACTCTCGATGGGCGGCAGTCACTCCCAGGACCGTGATGTTCAAGCGTCTTTTCGAGAAGCTTACTCCCAAGAGCACCCCGGACAGCATTGTGGAGGCCATGCACTCTGCTGGCATCAGTACCAGAGTGCTCGAGACGCTGCCTGAGGCTGTCCTCACACCTTTGAAGGACTCGATCGCCAGATGTCAGGCTCGTCCACCGGCTTCGTGGTCGAAGGAATTGTTGGAATTGGTCAATCGTGGAGACATCAGCATGATCTTAGAGCCAGGCAAAAAGCTTGAAAAGAGTGGTGCCAACATTATTGTGAGTTATGCGGCGGCGTCCTCCTCCGCCGACCAAGCTGACCAACTACAGACCCCTACCCACCACGCGACGTGGGACTACAGAACCATTTGCCAGAGCGTTGAAGAATACAACAACGTCGGCTTCGACGACGGACAAGGTACAGAACGGCAATCCGTCATACGAGCGTTGTTCAAGGAAGACCGTCGCCTCAATGAGGCCCAACAGCTTTTATCCACTCACAGAGCCCGCATTATTCGTCTCGAATCTGCGCCGAACTGGAGCGAGAGTGAGTACCTCGAGAGGCAGAAGGAGTTGGTAGCTAGGATCGCTACGGGCACCCTCGCGATTCCCGCTGGCCGTGCTCTCCTGTACTACAGCCTCCGCTACCCGTTGCTTACCCAGAAGACCCACGTCGGGGGCTTCAACCTCAATTGCATTGTTCGTCCCACCAATGTCACTGTCGGCGTCGACAAGTCGTTATTTACCGAGGAAAAAGTGTGCTGGGGCTTTTTCCATCAGGGTGTGGCGGCCGGGCTTGCCATCTCACCTCAGGCCAAGGGAATCGACACTTCGTGGATTCTTTACAACAAGCCGGGGCATGACCTGAGCAATCGGCACGCCGGCTTTCTGCTAGCTCTTGGCCTCAATGGTCATCTCAGGGGCATCGCCAAATGGGTCGCTTTCAAATACCTCACGCCGAAGCACACGATGACCTCCGTTGGTCTTCTACTCGGTCTCGCTGCCTCCTACATTGGGACTATGGATTCTCTTATCACTCGCATGATTTCCGTGCACGTTACGCGCATGCTCCCTCGTGGAGCTGCAGAGCTCAATCTATCGCCACTAACACAAACAACCGGCATCATGGGCATAGGTCTCCTTTACTGCGACAGCCAGCACCGTCGCATGAGCGAGATCATGATGTCTGAGATCGAACATGTCGATGAGGAAGACGAAGACGAGCCATTGCGGAGTGAATGCTACCGCTTGTCTGCTGGCTTTGCCCTGGGTTTGATTAATCTGGGCAAAGGCAACGACCTGAGAGGTCTCCACGACATGAGACTTACCGAGAGTCTGGTCAATATCGCCACGGCAACAAAGAAAGTCGAGATGGTCCACGTGCTGGACCGAGCTGCAGCCGGCGCAGTGATGGCACTCGCGTTGATTTTCATGAAGTCAGAGGATCACATCGTCGCCCGGAAGATAGACGTGCCCGAATCAGTCGTCCAATTCGACTACATCCGACCAGATGTTCTTCTTCTGCGCACCGTTGCCAAGAACCTAATCATGTGGAGCAAGATCGAGCCCACCTTCGACTGGATCCTCAATAGCCTTCCAAAACCTTACCGCATCCGCCACAAACTCATCAACACCACGAAGCTGAAGAGCACTGACCTACCCTTCTTCAGCATCCTCACTGGTCTCTGCTTCTCGATCGCGCTGCGTTATGCAGGTAGCGCGTCGACGAAGGTTCGAGACCTTCTGATACATTATCTCGACAACTTCATCCGTATTTCTCGCATACCAGCGACTCGTCGTCCGCCACCGAACGACCATCCTATGTATGACGAAGAGCTTGCTCGCTCTAACGCTCGCATGTGCCAGGACGTTCTCGCCCTATCTGCCGCAATTGTAATGGCTGGAACCGGCGACCTCGTTGTTTTGCGGCGCCTTCGCCTTTTGCATGGCCGAGACGATCCAGACACTCCCTATGGTTCGCACCTTGCTGCGCACCTCGCCATTGGCTCGCTATTCCTTGCCTGCGGCACGGCGACCTTTGGCACAAGCAACATGGCCATTGCCTGCCTGCTGATTGCATTTTATCCCGTCTTTCCTAATTCGGTGATGGACAACCGTGCCCATCTCCAAGCCTTCCGCCACTTCTGGGTATTGGCAACAGACCAACGCTGCCTGGTCACCAAGGATGTCGCAACGGGTCAACCTGTGTCAGCGCCCATCTCCATACGTCGGAAACGACAGAAAGACGAGCCCACAGACTCGGAGACTGAGGCGGTCGTCCGGCAGACGCCGTGTCTCTTACCCCCACTCATCGAAATCGCCAGCATCCGTACGAACGCCGGTCCGGCTTTCTGGGACCTCGAGCTGGATTTCGAGAAGAACTCATCCCTCACGGATGCCTTTGTCCGGAATCAGTCTTTGTACCTCCGCCGCCGTCCAGCACAAGAGGCGCCACTGTCTTCCACCCTCCGTGCTCTTGGCAGAGATGCCCTGGTGGATATCACGGACAACGGCAGAGTTGATCCTTTGGAGTGGCTCTTCAGCCTCGATGCCCTGCGAGATCTCACCTACGCAGAACGCGCGACTGTACTCGACCGTAGCGCAAGTTCCGAGGGCGCTGCTGGCGAGAGCTCTGGATCTTGCGTGGACGCACGGCTAGTACTAGACAGGAGCATGAACGGGGCCAGCAGGGAGAGATTGTGCGGCCTCCGCATGTTGTTTGAGTGGGCTGACCGGCGTGCTCAAATCGTAAAGACGGAGAAAGCTGATGAGGAGGAGGAATGGTGGATGCGCAATAGCGTTATCGAGAATCTCAAGGGACGTGTCTTCTTCGCGGGACGGGCATGATTGTACAAGGCATTGGAAGGAAAGGTATACATAGTCACGAAGATACGTGTAATGAAGATCACACAGAACATGACAAGCTCCGGGGTTCTCTCCCACCTGATCTGTTGATAAGGGGCTGCTGAGGCTCCAGCGGTTCTGCGCAGAGGGCGCTTCACGTAATCATTCAGCGCGACAAAATTGACTCTCGTGGGTTGCGAAACAAAATATGTTACCGGCATGTACCATGCCCTCGAATGTGGTCGCGATGTGGCTACGTAGCATGGTCGTTAAAGCACGCATTCCATATTGGGTCCAAAGCCATCTTATGTAGTCAAACGGCCGAAAACGACCTCAGGGGCTGACAGTACATGATCAGGACTCGTTCATTCCATTCCACAAATTCAAGCCTCAGGTCACAGGCGCGATAGAAACCTGCGAGGGAGGATGTCAATATCTCATAGGACTGAATGCTGACTAGCAAACTTCTCGGCCGCCTCCGTTCTCTCCATTAGTTGAATAACAACGCCTGATTATCCAGTGAGCTCCGTCGTCTCTTGGGTGTTCTCCCGCTGACCAGGTTCTTCCAACTCGATCCCCTCGCTTTTCTTTTCAATGAGCCACCGTTTGCGGAAACCACATGGTCACCTTCATCTTCTGAATCATCAGATTGGCCTTCACTATCGGTTTCACAGGCTTCGAGATCATTGTAGTCGTCATCCTTTGGATCATCGCTCTCGTAATCCCTCTCGGCTTGGTGCTCGCGCTTCGTTAAACTCCTTGCCTCTCTCGATCGCTTCTTGGACAACAGACACCCCTGACAGTTGAAGTCCTGTTCATTTTTCTGAATATACTCCCTCTTGCAGGCCCTTTGGTCTCCTGACGTACGATACCTGCATGTTGTCAGTTCACGATTGAAAAGCTGGCGACAGCTCGAGCATTCGTTTTCTCTCCATAGGAATCGGCACATGGTCCCCTCGATGCAACACGACTGAAGCGTCGGGAACAATGAAGATTCTTCGGGTATTGGTTTGGGTTGTATGAAGAGAAGAAATTCAAAGTCTATGTGTAGCCTTGAATGATATGCTGATCGTTCCAAATCTTCCGGTCTTCAAGGATCTCTGGATTATATTTATTGCCAACTAGAATCAGCAACTCAAGATCTTGTTCTGAGTCAACGTCAAGCCAACTATGGGGCGGGAGGATTGCAACACAAATACACAAACAGCTGCTTTTGCTTTTGATTCACTGCTGTGAAAGACGCACACAATGCTGATTAATTGATAGTCCGTGTCCCAAGTGAATCATTCACAACATAGCCGTTCAAACCTTTATAAAGGCTCAAAGAGGGGAGGACCTGCTTTGTTGAAGCCCGTTTGAAGCTTTATTAAAACAGTCCTAGAAGACCATCATTTGAACTTTGATTCCAATAAACACAGCGGCTGAGCCACACCCCATTTCAAAGGCAACTACTTTCAGCTGTCGAGACAATATCCTCAACACAAAACAATGTGTTACATTACAACTCATGACGTTTGTTGTGTTAACTGCAACAGAACCTACACCACCCAGTCAAGCCATCCTAAGTCATCACGCCACAACTGTGGAACATGCTGCCCCCATCATCCTTGTAGATGAATCCTGCATATACAAGGTCCTTCAATCACGCGCGGCTACTGTGAGCCTTACAAAGCGGATATGAGGATAATGATAAGAGGAAGTTCTGTTTGATAGCCAATAAAACTTGGAAATCCCCAGAAGGCTAGAAAGCTAGTTGTAAAATATCACCCAAGTTGAGATCTAGGACATAGTCGACCAATAACAACCAATGAAAAACTGAGTACTGCCTGATGTAGTGTGAAAGGCTTGTTCTTGTGGACGAGTGAATCTTAATCCCGCGCCGCTACCTCGACATCAGTGTTCCAAATCTGGCAATCCAATAGATCAGTGTTGCTATCAAATGCATAGTATTGAGTTACTTTAACATATTTCAAACTTTTTTGTTTTTGATTTAAAAAGGAAAGGTCCCCAAATGATGTTGCAACTACAATCAAGCCATCTTTGGATGCAGCTGACTAGAATAATAAAGTTATATAGACGCCTGATCTGACTGGAGCATCTTTGAAGAACTGGCCCCCCTTTGGTTGAATTGCCTAATTGTCTGGTCCGAACCTGGCGTTGGATGGCTGACCCCTCGTTAGAATTCAGTGCTGACGTGGTTCTCTTTCAACACTCAGTGACATGCACGAAACTTCTGCTCCCACATAAAGGCTAATCCGGCACATAGAAGCCTTTTTGGTTAGCATTCTTCATAAATGTCATGAATTGATCCCAAGCAAAGTATCGGTGGTTTTAATCGAACTCTCAACATCCACCAAGCATCAGCCCGTATGCACAAATTCATCAGTCCGCAAGGTCCGAACGCTTCATATTCAGCCATTATGGCTATCCTCAGAGTAACAGAAGGCAAAGAGCCCTTCTCGTATCCTTCTCTTCCGTCTCGAATCCGCAAACCTATTTCCGGGTCCTTGGGGATCTATCGACCGGGAGGCCTGGAATCCCTCATGTTGACCTCGTGCCGCTTTGCGAATATTACCACAAGCAGACGAAGAAACCTGTCATTATGTACCACCAGAATGGGTGCGGCCAGTCCACTCACTATCCCGAAACACAAGGCGATGAGTCTTTTTGGACAATCTCGCTGTTCGTATCCGAGCTTGAGAACCTCCTCGCTCACCTTGGGGTCGATGAATTCGATCTTTACGGTCACTCCTGGGGAGTTATGCTAGCTGCGCTCGTCGCGACAGAATCTGCATCACCGAGCTCGGCTCCCAGGATCCGAAGATTGGTGCTTGCTAGCAGTCCGTCAAGCATGAGACTCTGGGAGGCGGCGCAGCGCAATTGGCCGAGAGAGATGCCAAAAGATGTCCAGGAAGCAATTCAAATAGCGGAAAATAGTAAAGACTATGATTTGGAAGAGTACCAGGCAGCTGCTGTGGAATACTACAAGCTCCACTTGTGTCGCATTTGGCCTTTTCCCAAGCCTCTGGCGGATGCATTCGAGGAGCTGGAAAAGGATCCCATGGTATATACGACCATGAACGGGCCAAGCGAGATCACCGTGGTTGGGAGCCTGAAAGGTGAGTGAACGCAACTTCTGCTAATGAATTCTTTTAGATATGGCAATGGCTGATATGTGCTGGAGCCTTCGACTGGATTGAAGGAGATCAAAGCGCCGACTCTGATCATCAACGGAGAGCTTGATGAGGCGTCGGACTTGGTAGTCGAACCTTGGGCAAGGAATATTCCGAATTCGCTATGGCTCGCCGTCAAGGATGGCGCCCATATCGTTCACCTGGAGCAGCGCAGAAAATATTCCGATTTCCTGGAGCAGTTTCTCCAGAATTTGTACAGTAGCTACAAGATTTCGAATTCAATTTCCATGGTCGGTATCATTTTCTTCCTCTCATCTGAACCCGGGAGACTCTCTAACAACTCATGAGGTGCAACTTCCTATCTTGAGCTAATTTACGCATGTGTTCATGCATTGGAGGAAAGAAAAGGTTTCCCCTCTGGTTTTTCGAAATATACTGACGTATTACTTTGTTAACATCGGCCAGCGCCTGTTCGCTCAAGGCCTTGTGATGGTAGCCAAGGGCGTCGCCTAGAGGTGCCAACCCTCTTAGGCTCCTCACATCTAGCATCGCCGCAAAATAATCCACGTCAAATGCTTCTCTCAACTTCTCGCATGCGAGGTGAATCCTCGCTGCAATACGTTTAGCCGTTGTTGATGAACCATTGGTGTGCAGAATCGTCTCTTCGTAGTAATCAACGTGTCCAATGAATTCGGACAATCTCGGATGTTCGATCAAGACGTCAAGGGCTCCCAACTCCTCATGATACACGGCAACGTGCATTGCGCTTTGCCAGCACCTCTCATGAAAGTCATTGCCTGGACATCTCTGTCCTTTGACCGGGTCAGCTCCCATGTCCAGTAGCAGTCGCATAGCCGGCAGGTCCCCTCTTCGACAGGCTTCTCCAAGCACGGTATACCCAGCCGAACTGACGACATCATTCACGCCAAGACCGTGTTTAATCAGCATTTCGATGATCTTGTACGGGGGTGCGCCTGTGTGGTTCTAGAAGGCCTTCGCTACGCAGGTACTGCAACTCGAGCATCTTGGCCTGAACTCCGCACCATTCTCGAGCAGAAAGGAGACAAGTTCGAGCGAACCAGATGCGCATGCTTTCATGAGTGGTGTTTCGCCGTCATAAGAAGGGATGCCAATGGTTTCAGGTGCTCTGTCGTAGAGAAGTTTGGCAATCTCAAAGTTTGCTCGCGAGCAGGCAGCCCAGAAGGGGGTTTCTTTGTAATGAAATGACCTCAGATATGGATCAGCTCCTTCATCTAGGAGGTGGCGAACAATGTCAAGATGGCCTTCTCTTGCGGCGATTATCAGAGGTGTTTCGCAAACCAGCCCTTCTTCGTCATGGTAGTTTACCAGCCCTGGCTCGTGTTTGATGAAAATCTTGCAGAGCGGCAAGTTTCCTTCCAAGATCGCTGCCTGGAGAGGCGTCCTCGGATCCCCCGGAGACAGGAAACGATTGGTATCAGCACCGTGGGCCAAGAGAATTCCCACCAGCTCGGAACTCGCCGTGGCGGCTTCAACGAGAATGTGGTCGAAGTTCTTTGGGACGTAGTTGACGCTCGGTGGTAATTCGTGTTCAAGCAGCAGCTTCGCTATTCCAATGTCGTCTTTGCCCACGGCTGCATCGAGGGGCCCAGGGAGGTCATACGCTTCTTCTAGTGTAGGATCTGCTCCGTTTTTCAACAACAGCTCGACCATTGCGTAGTTCCTCTTATTCATCGCCCTCATTAGTGGTGATTTCGCATGGTATGGTGCCTGAGGATCCAGCGTATTGATGGGACTGTTGTGCGAGAGCAGTAGCTTCGCTATGTCCAGGTTACCTGGCTGATGGTTGCCATCCTCACTGAGATTTACTTAGCTTAGTTTGATGCTGTCCCTGGGAGTTACACACCTTGAGTCATTCCTGCCAGTCTTGGAGAAGGCATTGGCTGGTATCAAGGCGAATGGAAGAGGTGTCAACACTCTTGATGATTTAAAGGGGCCGTCCACATACCGACACCACGCCCAATGAGCAGCAGATCCAAAGGAACGACGTAGCTGAGGCAGGAGCCTAGGTCGCTTGTCTCCGCAGCATCTCAAATGCTCCTGCCAGTGATTTGCTGCATAACTGTAGAACGGGTGCATTTTCTCTGCCTCTGAGGTGACCACGACTCGTGCGAAGATTGACTGAGAGAGGTATTTGAGACAGAGCACTGCCATGTTGGCATGCTGTTCCTACTTTCCGACGTACGAGGTGAAGTAAAGAATGAGCGACGGGTGAATTGGATAGATTTCGAACACGTCGGATACCTTTATGAGGCGAGGGCAACGGTGCATCAAGACCGTCTGAATGTCAATGAATTTGAGTCGAGGATTGTCGTGTAACCAAGCGAGAGCGTCACCGATGGTTTGACCATTGACGTAGGTAAATGCTCCGAGGACGAATTGCAGAACCTAAAAGGCGTAATTATCGTTTTCGATGGTCTGAACGAGAGGAAGAAGATCGTAGTCGAAGAAAGTTGCCAACTTCTGCGGACAGGGGAAATCTCGTCTGCTCATGGAATATCCATACTCAAGCTCCTTAGCTGTTGAGACACCATCTTCCATGGCGCAATTTGCGAACAGGAAGAATAATTCTGCCTTTTCTGTTATCCAATTTCCTACGTCTTCGAGTCGGTCTTTGGTCGACTTGACCAAGGATAGATCTCCTACTGCCTTGCGCACATACGTGCTGATATCCTTTCGGATGTCTTCGTCCTTCATCTTAATTCGTGTTGCTCTTATTGAAGCCAGTGCCATGACTTTGTTCGGGGTAAACGTGAAGAAAAATTTGAATCTGACCGTCTCTCGAGGGTAAACCTCGCTGAGAGGCAGAGGAGGTAGCGAACCTCGCGGCAGTGGCGGGGTGATGCGGGCCACCGGATGTTCAACAAGACTGGCCACGAGCTCAAGGAACTCCCCCACGTACTTGGTTTCGCATTCATTGGTACCATCTATGATCAGGAAAACTATCGTTGTCTTGGCGGGACCTTGCGTCGGTTGCAATCTCGTCACTAATTGGCGAAGAATATCGAACAAGAACGCCAAGCTGGGTTTCCCACCATTATCTGGGTGTTGAAACTGAGCGCCCAGCGTATCAAACCAAGATGGCTTCAATCGGAGAATCGATTTGATGAAGTGCTCCATGACTGGGGGCGACTTGGTTCCAGTTGTGCCGACGTTGCAAAAGAATGGAAGCACAATGTTTTGCACTGGGCGCGCAGCGTCCCACGACAGATGACTTGCAACTCTTACCACAGCCAGCGCTTCCGAAGCCAAAGAAGTCCTCGGTTGCATTCGACTTGGACCACTGGACAAAACCCGGGTGAGTTTGTATCCATGTGCAAGTTCCTGGCCTAGGCTTGATGTCGTGTCCTAGGTGCACGTCTTTCCAATCTCCAAGTTGGTTTATGATTCTATCTCGACGTTCTTTTGTATACTCTAACTTCTTACCAGAGTCTTATGCATTTCGGAGCCATCGACAATGATCTCAACTCGCCTCGTAGCGATAAAGTTGAGGATTTCGAGCTCTGGGGGCAATCTGTCGATGAACGTGCAATTGACTTCACGCACGGCGTCGGACTATTGTCTTGCGTCCTCCCAAGATGGTTTAGGTGAGCCTCTCTGAAAACTGAGAGCGGAAATCGTCTTGACTGCCGTAAGAACACCATCAGAATCAGTTTCGTGATGGACCGTATCCAGAAACACGATGCCAAAGGTAGTGTCTCTTATGGTGAAATATTCCGGACAGCTCAAGGCAAGTATTATTGCCTGATTTTGGTAAGCCAAGTTGAGCCATATAGGGGGAAAATTGGCTCGCACCTTTTTAAGGATGATACCCCCAAGACCATGTGCTATGAAAATAGTAGGCCCTCCGCCCTATTTCAAATCTCACCAGCATGAGTAGAACATGCATTTTCAGTTGAGACTTACACCATTTACAGTATATCCCGTCATCATTATTAAGAGAAGCTCGTTGGCGTGCAGCGCAATACTGGATGGCGTCATGTTGACCGCTGGCTCCGAGTTGAAGCCGTATGCCCAGACCCAGGCAGAGTTCGAGAAGCTTCCGAGAAACTCAGGATCCAATATCCAAGTTTTCCCAGATTCATCATGATGCCACGTCGTCTTCGGAGAACCTCCAATGTCGTGAACGCAGATAAGGCTGTCCGCAGTCAGCTTAAGGAAGCGGCTTGATGATCAACGATCGCCTACTTCACTTAGGGTCGCCATTTTAGCTGCACTAAACTGAGGTCTAGCGGGTAAACAACCTCCAAGTTTGGGATGATCATCACGGAGAATGGACACGGGCGTGGTACAGAGTGCTTTCGCGCTCCACTGGCGAACTGTGCGGTTTTGAGATGTGGTGATATAGACGGCAAATGTAACAGATGGTCAACCAGAAAGTCTCGCTAACATTTCCCCTCGACAAATAGGTCACACCGCTTAATTTAGGCTCCGAATTCTCATGATTATGACTGCAGAGCCGCTGGCTATAGATGTCGGCCTCATATGAGGAGTTCCCGCCATCGGGGCTGGACGATTGGATCCTACGCCACGCGATCTGCAGGTGCTAGTCTTAGGATCCTGTTTAGCACCCAAACTAGGAAAAGCGCCACGCGGAATCACTGAGTATGCATTGCCAGCACAGCCTGATGTTAGCTACTTCTTGATCCTTGTTCCATTCGACCCTGTTTTATGAGTGCGGTTACGTCCTTGCTTATTCTCGGTAAGACGGCATAACTGGCCCAATTGCAGCCTGCTCGCGGTCAGCCAGTGATCGTGAGATACTTGCAAGTCAATAGGAGAAGTAGAAGGATACAGGGGTCCTATTTTCAAGCAGTAACACAAGCGAAAGACTGTCGGTAGAACGAGAACGTTGAAGATCATCAATTGTGACGAAATACTTAATGATTCTAATCCTCATCATTCAAATTCCCCACTTCGGATATTTCGAGACAGCAGAAGATCCCCGCCATCTGTGTTAAGATGCTTGATTGTAACTAGCACGTGTTCTCGTCTCCCGGTGCTTGGTTCTTCCTCCGCCATTGACAAAATACGGCTCGAGAGTCTTTACTGGGGTCGTGCCGGCAATAATAAGCGAACAGTCACTCGCAGCAGAACTCATTAAAGCCCAGAATCGGCTAACATTATTTTATACCAACGAGTTGATGTCTCCAGTCAGTGGTTCAGTCGTTCCTTGAACATTACTGTGGGGTTCGAAATGATGACAGCGTTAAGGGAATTCAGAAACAGCGAAGAAGACGAGATTGAAACACAGAGTACACAAAAGAAGTGAATACAATGAATTGTCAGCCTAATAAGAAGGCAGAGAACCGAGTGAATTAAAGTATTTTAGGTCCTACGTACGAGGAACACATCTAGTCTCCCGAGGAGCTTCATTCTTAATCTTGCCAGCTTGTCCTCAAAAGTTGCCCTAGAGCATGGATATGATGCCTATGTCAGAAACCAGATCACAAGACGAGGGATCTACCAGCCTGCCGCATCCCTCAAATCCTGGTTTCTCTCCGTCTCTCTTCATCAAAAGCCCCGAAGCGGTCATCCGCAGGAACTCGACATTTTTGTATCTTTCCCAGAAGTAATTAGAGTTGCAGACAGCACAGTTCATACTGCGGTGTTTCTCTCTTGCAGACCGGTCACGGTCGAATCCGCTGCGGTCGTCACTTGAGTCCCCTATCGTGACTTGCGCTTTGTTTTTTTGAATATCGACGCCTCTGAACTCGCAGTCTGTCCCGATGTATGTCTTGAAGAGATCTTGACGGTCGATATGAGAGCACAGCACCTGCCCGTGATGCCGTTCGAGTTCGGCCCATTTCCACTGAAGGTAGACGTCGGCAATGCCGACTTCACTTTCGTTCTTGTATTCAAATGCGGGTAGGTTCCAAGTAATGTTGAGCTTGGAAAATATATCAAACCACTCAGTGTCGTGTGTGTTGACTGCCAAGGTAGGTGGCCTTGCTAACACCATCCCAGATTGGAATCCATCGAGGTTGAAACGTTCTCTGCAGGTCTCACACGAGATGACTACGTGCTGCGGCGTGAAGCGCGGCATCCTGCCATCCGGTGAGATACCTTTGCCTCGCGAAGAGCGAAGCTATTTAACCTGAACGTTATACAGTTTGCCTTGACGACAATAACGAGTTGACCCAACTCGCGAGCGATAATAACGAGCCAGCTAAGGATGTGATGTAGGAGTTATATAGTGGTACTATAGCAGAACCTGAGAGATAAAGCTGTGGAAATTCTTTTCGAGAAAGTGAAGTGGCTATATGTTTTCCAATAGCTTACACTAAATCGACTGCGATTATGTTCCTCCTGTCGCGAAACGATAGACAACTCTCAACCTCTAAGATAAAACTGCGCTACCTCCACCTCATTATGCTCGCTCAACCATTTCAGACCTTGCAGCCACATGTTGTTGACAAAATCCTGCCTCATCTTGACGTAGATCAGGGACTGGAACGCCACCGCCTCCTTGGAGAAAAACCCTGATTTCGTAAGAAGGTGCCTGGGCCATTTGTTCGTACCGTCGCGATCGGTTTCCGCTTGCTCGCGTCCCACTTCTTCGACAACCCCGGCAAATCGGTGGCCGAGTTGCTCCCGTTTCATCACCGCGGGGCGGGTGTCGACAACACCAGGGACGGCGCAGCTGATGCCCATCAGAAACGGGAAGCGGTAGAGGGCCGCATCAGGCACCGAGACGACGGAGTCCCAGTCAATGACGGCGAGTACGTTGAACTCCCGATCGACAAGGAGGTTGTTTGGATTGAGATCGTAGTTGGCTAGGCCAAAACCCTCGGCGGAGCCATCTCCCACTCGCGCTACAGGAGACGGAAAGGAAGCGGCGAGGGACTGGAATGCTTGTAGTAGCTCGTCTTGCCCGCTGACCGGCTGCTCTCCCAGGCTTTTACTCAGTGCCAGGGGGTAGTCCGCGTAGAAATCGGCAGCAGAACCGTACGGCCCCGAGCCTGTTTCAACCAGTCGTCCCGCAACGAACGAGTCCGAGCCGTCTCGGATGATGGAGCCGATTTTCGGCAGCCGGATTGAGGCAAGCTGGACCATGATCTTAGCGACCTGACGCCAAAATTTGTCCTGGAACTGCGCTGGTATGCCTTCATGCTCGCCAGGATAGGTTCGAGACACCTCCTCTGCGGTGTTGCCGTCGACGTACTCGATAATGGAAAAGGGGCATCCAACAGCGTTTTGGTCATTCAGATCATAGGCGTAGACTCTCGGGATTGGGATGTCCGTGTTCTGGCTGCGAAAAGGCTTAGCACCATGAGGGAATGATCTGTAGCGAACTTACCGCACAAACTCCATCGTGGCAAGCTCGGACTGCATATCCCAGAGCATCTTTTCCCTGGCGGGAGGAGAGGCCATCCAGCTGCCCTGATCGGGCATTGGAGGCATCCGTAGCCTCACAATCCACTCAACACCATCGTCGAACTGGATCTTGCGCACGAGATTGAAGCTTCCCACGGAAAACTCGGGAGAAACGGTGCATGGTTGATTCCCCCGAAGCGACGAGGCGTAAGAGAGCAGGGCGTTTTTGTTGATTTTGTCGATGAATTGATTGATGCGCTCGGTGTATTCACCTTCATATTCCTCCCCACTTGTCCAGGCGGCACTTCCGAATGGGAGAGAATCCGCCATCGTTGCGCAGCAATTCGCGATATGTTGGCTGCTGGGTAGAAGCTGCTGAGGTGAGCGCTTCTGGGCACTTCTAGCCTGGCGCAGTTGAATCAACTAATGAGCCGTCAGCGAGGCAAAGAACAAGATACCCAAAGTGACTTCGTCAGGTTCGTTATCGAGAATTGCATTAAAGGGCAGGTGCCTTTCTGTTAAGAAAGGTTATCTTTCTTATCTAGTTAAGAGATATTTTATCCACTAGAAGAATCTCCTGTTTTAGATGGAAATCTAGCTTTCTAATTAGTAAAAAAGAACCTTATAGGTAATTAGCTAGCTTAGCTAGCCCCTTATATATAGTAGAGCTTATATCTTAAGTTAGTTATTATTTCTATAATATATAAGATATTATAATTTAAATATATATTAGCCTATCTAGTTTTATAAACCTCTACTTCTATTATATCTAATAGTAAATATCTATTATAACTCTAAGTAATTAATATATAACTTAATTATATAGTTAAATATATATTTCTACTATACTTTTTAGATTTTAGTATTCTAAAATCTAAGTTACTAGTATCCTCTCTTATTAAGAATTTAGTTTTATATTAGTAATAAATATAGGTTCTACTATAGGCTTTAGTAACCTAATTACTATATACTAGAGTATAATAGAAAGTTATCTTACTTATAGTTATAACTAATTATTTCTTAACCTAGCTAACTAAAACCTTTTTAATTATTTAGCTATTAATTAGCAGTTATAGGAAGGTTACCTAATATTTATTTTATTCTATTTACTAATATAATAAGAGCTTATTTAGAGAAAACTTAATAAGATCCTTATCTATTATACTAGTTACTATATTAATATAGTGCTAATTTAGGCTATAGATATTAGCTACTAGCTACTATATATATAGTATACTTATATAAATAGCTTTTAGGAGTAGTATATTATTATATAGATAAATAAAACTATATAGATAATAAAAGGTATCTATACTAACTACTATTAGAATAATTAAAGTAATAAGTATAATTTTTATAAATATATTCTTTCCACTTTAGAGGTATTTTAGTAATAACTTAGTATTTATTCTAGGTAATTTCTATAATAGCTATATTAGTATTATTATAATGCAGTTTATAGCACTCTCAGCCTTATAAGGCTGTAGTGGCTATACGCTATAGCATATAATTATATAATTACACACTATAGACTATTTCACTATGCTTTTTATATATACTAATCTATAGCTAAGATAGTTACTCCTTATAACTTACCCTTACTCCTATCTATAGCTTATAATAGTTATAAGCCTAGCTTTATAGCTTATAAATACCCCTCTAATCTCTCTAAGCCTAGAAAAGGGTAAGCAGCTTTTCTCCTATTATCTTTTATCTATTTAAAATAACCTTATAATACTTAAAAACCTTTTTAAAGCAGCCTTATAATAATAGCTATATACTCTTTAATAACCTTCTCTCTAGAAGTAAGGCTCTAGGGCTCTACTAACTAGTCTTATTAGTATCTTAACCTATACTTATCTATATAGAGTAAGAGTATTTAGAAGTACTGTGATAGGTGTAGTGGTGGGGCTACCCACCTTGTGCGCAGTAGGAAAGCTGGGATTATATAAGCCTATATATATATATATGCGCCCGCGCGCGCGCGCGCTCTTAAGAGTAGTTTTTCCCTAAATATATATATAATGTATTACGCTCTTTTTGTTAGGTGTAATAACAAGGATCCTATATGCAGTTAGGGGTTAGAAATAAGGGTCTAATAAGCGTGTTAATTAAAGTTATATAAGCAAAGCTATTCTTCTATAAGCTTATATATTTTAGTAAAAGCTGCCTCTACCCACTCTAACTAGTTATTTGCAGATCTATTCTATGCTTCTATAATAGTTATTAGGTTTATATAAGGCTATAAACTTATTTTCTAATTGCTTATAAAGGGGTTAGTTATAAGAGCTATAATATAAGTATAAGCTATACTCTCTCCTTCTAGAGATCTAGTCTCTCTAATTTATAGATATACTTTATATATCTAGTCTATAATTTCTTATATATAGCTTTAGAACTATAGGCCTTAGCTAGGTAGTAGCATTCTCTAGCACTCCTCTAGCTCTATTATAGGTTTATAAAAGATAATATTAGAGCAGATAATAATCTTATCCTGCTCTAGTATCTATATCCTATATACTTAGTCTCTATAATAACTAATAAGGATATCTTTTTCTATATATACTACTATCTTTTTGCTCTTAACTTAGATTTCTAGATTAATATAAGTAAAGTAGATACTTCTAATAACCTATAACTAGCTTATATTAGGTATATAGTCTCCTCCTAGACTTAATAACTTATTATAGAGTATCTAAATAGGTGTCTTATCTATAATAGCTGTGGTATAAGAGCAGTTAATAATATAGACTACTACTATAAGTAAATATAGCTATAAATCTGCTAGAACCTCTAAATTAATGCTTAAAGTGTGTGCCTTATTTAGGATAATCTAAATTATATACTCTGCTATACTGTTTTATTTATATATATATAGTAGTAATAACTCTATCTTTATTCTATTATTCTATAATATAGCTTTAAGGTAAGTTACTATAAACTCCCCTATATTATCTATATAGATAACCTTTACTACTATATTAAAGGTATTTTTCTTCTTAGAGATAAATCCTTAACTAATATACTAGCTTATCCTTTATATTTATAAAAATAATTACTTAGAAGTATATCTTATTATTTATAACTAGTAAGAAGTATTTAAAGTACTTTACTAGCTTTAATTCTCTAATATTAATATAAAAAATATCTCCTGCCCTCTCTATATAGCACCTTAGCGTTTATAGAGAGTATTTCAGGCTCTTTAAGAAATTATAGGTCTTATAGGGTTATAGAATTACTAACTTAGAGGATATTATATAGCTCTTTATTATCTAAATAGTCTTTTTTATCTCTCTAAAGTCTAGATAACTAAGTCTCCTATACTAGAGCTTAGATTTAGTCTTCTACTATATAATATATATTACCTATATACTTAAATCTCTCTTATATATTATATTAAGGTTAAAACCTCTTTAATATATATTAAGTGTTATAAATACTTATCTATTAGCTTTAATAAGCTTATTCTTATTAAAGTAGCCTCTATTAAGGTAAAGTCTCTCTCTGCTAAATATATTAATAGGAAAGCTTAGTATATATAATATATTTTATAATTATATTAACTCCCTATTATTAAAGCATAGTATAACTGTTTCTATATACTTAGAGTAGATAAATCCTCCTCCTATATATATTATATACTAGGTTATTAATAGAGCATACTTATTATTATTATACTATAATATATTATTTATTATATATATATTTATATCTATATCTTATAGCTAAGTACTATTACTTTGCTTAACTATTCTCAGAATAGTCTCTTCTCTTTTAATATTCTCAGATATAGTTTTACACACTAAATATATTCTAAGATTACTCTATACTACCTAAAAGTTATTTAAGTTTATAAAAGCGTAGTAAACTTGCTCTATTATCTTCTAACTCTCCTTTATAGACTCCTTCTTAGATATATCTATCTTATTATTACTCTTTTATAGTATTAATAGACTTTTATTATTAGCTTTATAGATAGAGTATACTTACTATATAGTATTAGTATAGCTATAGCTATAATAATTATAGTCTATATAATCCCTCTTCTTAGACTCCTTTTTAGTATCTCTTTTAGGTATTTTATCTATTATTTATATAATAAGTATAGACTTTACCTTACTAGTTATATAAGCCTTATCCTAGAGGTTTGCTATAAGTCCTTTAACTATTATTATAGATCTATTATAATATTTTAACTTCTAGTATATAGTCTAATTATAGTACTATTCTTTAGCTCCTTAAATAAATACTTAAATAGTATCTTTAAAAGAGATAGTGCTACCTGCTTATTAATATCTATACTATAGCTTACTAAACTTTAAGATATATAATATAGAGTTACTCTTTATAAGCTTAAAAGTATATATCTAGTCTTATATTTATCCTCTTAGAATAATACTAATACTAATATATATCTATATAAAGGTGTTCTAAATCTTAGAACTACTCTATATATATACTATAAGGAATAAAGGCCCTTCTATAAGGTTATTATATATCTTAATTATAATCTAGAGATCCTCTATTAGAGTTAATATATCCCTAAAAGCTACTCTACAAACCACTATTAAGATTTATACTTATATTAACTATATAATTTAATTTATAGATCCCTTTAGGTATAGATCCTTAGAGAACTTTATTTTAAGGCTTTTAAACTAATCTGAATCTAGTTTAGAGGTCTTACTAGATATCTATATTATTAGTAGAGTGTCTGTTATTATAATATCTAAATAGCTAGTCTCCTCCTATATACTAAAGTAAGAGTAGGCTAGGCTTACTAGGGTTCTTAATAGTAGTAATACTATTAGAGAGGATATATCTCTGCTACTATTATTAACTATAGATAGTGCTAGAGTAGTCTCTTATATACTCTATAACTATATTTAAAAAGTATTATGCTCTTTATATACTTATTAGTAAGCTAACTATAGCTTAGTGATCTTCTACTAAAAATCTATAATAGCTTTATTTTAAGGCCTTACTACCTCTAAGCCTTATAATATATTTACTATAACTATAGGTAACTATATAACTTCTCAGAAGCATATTAATATACTTATAATATATATATTATATTAGATAGTTATATAACTTTATTTTACTATTCTAATAACTACTATAAGGCAGATCTAATTTATAATATTATATAGGTTATACTACTATATAATAATAAGAATCCTATATATAGTTAGGAGTTAGAAATAAGGGTCTAATAAGTGTGTTAATTAAAGTTATATAAGCAAAGCTATTCTTATACTAAATTATAGTATGCCTAGTACTCCTCTTATATATTATTAAGCCCCTAGGTTATCACTTATACCCTTAAATTACTACTTATATCTCTAACCTATATGTGGCTTAATATTGCGCTGCGCGCGGCCTGCTTATTGCGGTGAGGCGCCGCCTGCGGTCGTAACATTAGGGTCCTTCTTTTTGCATAGCCATAGTCATCCTATCCCATCTCAATAGTGCCCAGAGGCAGATCCGTTCTTTTCACACGCCTTTAAAGGCGTCTCAGAGAGTGGCTATCCTCGTTAATAGATCCTGAAAGAACCAGATGCCATAGTGGTTAGGGTGACTATAGCTATTTCACTCTTTTTGTTAAGGCTACGTGTTCAAGTCTCCCTTGTTTCCCTTCTTTTTATGATCGCGCGCGCCGCAATTGATCGCTTAATTGCACCCTCAATTGCGCCCGTTATTACGCCTTATTACGCGCCCACTTTCGCACTACTTGCAGCGCTGCTAATACGCTATTTTGGGCCAATTGCTGCAGTTATTATTACGCTCTTTTTGCGCCCGCCGCCGCCCACCGCGCCCACTGCTACTGCTACCTACCGCCACCTGCTACCACCTGCTAAAGCCTGCTAAAGCCTACCCTCTGCAGGGCTGAAAAGATCTGACTATTGTGCCCTGTCAAATCGTATGGTATAGGGTGCAAAAATGATGATATATTAAGTGTGTAGCTATCTGGAAATCTCTGCATATGGATCCACGCGTTATTTACGCCTAAAAGTGGCTAATGTCTGTGTCACGCTATTGCACCACAGTTACTGCTGCTTTTGCGCACACTTAGCGCGTTACTGCATATGCTAAGGGGTTAATTTAACACACCCCTTTAGTTTTAATATAATATAGTATAATATAGTGTAATTTGGTATAACTAGTTAAGTTTGCTAATTAACTCCAAAGCGCTTTAAATCTAGTATATTTAAGGTTATTTAAATATATCTATTTAACGTGAAGTTATCTAATATCCTATATACCTACTAATAACTTTATAACCCTGTTATTTACCTATTTTATAATACCTTTTCTGGTATTATCTTCTAGTATTATCTATAAGTTATTATAAAGTATTTAGGCTCTTAGCTCTTAATTATAGTATTATAACTTAGTCTTCTTATCTAATTTAAGGCTTTATAGGCTTATATCTAGAAAGTTAGTAATAATAGACTTATTTAAGTAGTAATAACTTAAAAATCTTATTAGTAAGAGAGATTATTATATAGAGGGGGTATTACTTCTTTTATAGTTATTAGTCTTAGCTTAATTTAACTGCTTTGTCTTATAAGATTACTTATTTATAGTAAGAGGGATTACTACTCTCTACTACCCTTTATTGCTTCTTATAGAGTATTTTAAGGAGGTATTACTATTAATAGTAAGGTCTTATTAGTATAGCTTGTGAGGATATTATTAGCTTCTAAGAAGGAGTTATTATATACTAGTAAGAAGGCAAAGAAGACTTAATCTTATATAAGTAAAGTTTCTTATAAACTACACACTTAAAGGCTTAAATATTAGTATAATACTCTCTCTTTTATATAGGTTTAGTGTTATAGTTAGTGAGGTATTTAGCAGGTTAATTTTGTTAAATTATATAGTATGGGGTGTAAAAATGATAATATATTAAGTGTGTAGCTATCTGGAAATCTCTATGTATGGATTTATATGTTATTTATGCTTAAAAGTGGCTAATATCTGTGTTATGCTATTACGCTATAGTTACTGCTGCTTTTGCGCATACTTAGCGTGTTACTATGTATACTAAGGGGTTAATTTAATATGCCTCTTTAGTTTTAATATAATATAGTATAATATAGTATAATTTAGTATAACTAGTTAAGTTTGCTAATTAACTCTAAAGCGTTTTAAATCTAGTATATTTAAGGTTATCTAAATATATCTATTTAATATAAAGTTATCTAATATCCTATATACCTATTAATAACTTTGTAACTTTATTATTTACCTATTTTATAATACCTTTTCTAGTATTATCTCCTAGTATTATCTATAGGTTATTATAAAGTATTTAGGCTTTTAGCTTTTAATTATAGTATTATAACTTAGTCTTCTTATCTAATTTAAAGCTTTATAGGCTTATATCTAGAAAGTTAGTAATAATAAACTTATTTAAGTAGTAATAACTTAAGAATCTTATTAGTGAGAGAGATTATTATATAGAGGGGGTATTACTTCTTTTATAGTTATTAGTCTTAGCTTAATTTAACTGCTTTATCTTATAGAATTACTTATTTATAGTAAGAGAGATTACTACTTTCTGCTACCCTTTATTACTTTTTATGGAGTATTTTAAGGAGGTATTACTATTAATAGTAAGGTTTTATTAGTATGGCTTATAAGGGTATTATTAGCTTCTAAGAAGAAGTTATTATATACTAGTAAGAAGACAAAGAAGACTTAATCTTATATAAGTAAAGTTTCTTATAAACTATATACTTAAAGGCTTAAATATTAGCATAATGCTCTCCCTTTTATATAGGTTTAGTGTTATAGTTAGTGAGATATTTAGCAGGTTAATTTAACTAGTATAGTAACTATAGAGTTATCCCTTTAGGTTAGGTATTAGGCCTACTTAAATCTAGGCCTAATATTACTGTTAGTGTCTTATAACTCCTCTCTCTTCTAGGCTTCTATAATTGTTTATAACTTATTAATAAGGCCTAACTAAGTAATAAATCTCTTATAAGACTGCTATAGGAGGGCTTTTATAAGTCTATTAGCTATTAGTTTAGCTAAAGGGATATAGATAACCTTAATATATTCTTTTATAATTTCCTATTATAACTAGTAGTTATAGATATTAATATAGTAGAGTTTTATCTATAGTTAAAATATCTCTTTTATAATAAGGCTTATAGTTTATAGGTTATTATACTAGATTATAACCTTTAGCATATTAGCAGCTATAGAATCTATAAATTTAAGTAGTTTATTATTTAAGAGAGAGACTTATAGAGTAGTAATAAGTTAACTTATAAATAGTTCCTCTTTTACTATTTAAGAGAGGGTAAGAAGCTTTACCTCTATAGTTAATATAGTAACTATATTTTACTTATTTGCTTTCTATAATATTATCCCTTTAAAGAGCTTTATTATAAAGGATTAGAAGCTTTTATAATCTAGTATATTATTAGTAAAACTAGTATCTGATATAACTTTAAGTTTTTTAGTTAATTTCTTAGAGGCTCTATATTCTAGGTATAGTTTCTTTATTTATATAAGGTATTAAATAATATGGTTAGTAGTATATTAGTAATAAGGTCTAGAGTTTTAGTTAAAACGGGTAAGTCTGCTAATTATAAATAAGATATTAGGTCTTATTATTACTATAGTGTATAGTAGTAATTCCACCTTTTACTAGTATCTTATAATATTAGCTTTTATTATCTCTCTTTTATAAGATAGGAGTTCTTTTTATACTATTAGGGTCTTATAGTCTCTTATTAATTTGCTATCTAGAAGTTTTAATAGCTTTTTAAAGAAGGATAACTATAAGAGCTATAGTTTATATCTATATTAATCTTAAATAACCTTAATTTCTAGAAACTACTAAATATTCTTTTCTCCTTTAAGATAGTATTATAGTTAGAGTTTACTAATTAGCTATTTTGCTTTAATCTCTTTAAAAGGGGGGTATATAAATATATAGTTATTAATATAGAAGAAGAATAGGATCTTACTATTATACTAGTAGCAGTTTTTACTAGCTATTTACTTAAACCTACTTATTATAAGATCTGTTTCTAGGTGTTATTGCTATAGGAGTAGTGAATAGTAAAGTTTATAGAGGGCTTTAAGTAATTTTAGAATATATTTGCTCTTTTAATATCCTAGTACTATCTTTATATAGACTTCTTTATTAAGATTAGTATAAATAAAAGCATTAACTATATTATATTATAGGAGGTTTATATTAAACTAGTTTATAACTATAATAAGGGTTCTAAAAGATATACTAGCTAAGATAGTAGTATAAGTATTTCTTAGATTATAAGGCTATTAATCTCCTCTAATAATAAGTTTTGCTTTAACTTTAATAAGTTTCTTATACTTATCTAGCTTATAGGTATATATCTAGTAGTAGCTAAGAATTTTATAACCTTATACTATTATATTAGGTACTTTAACCTATAAATTTAATAGTTTATAACTATTTAGATATAATTTTTTAGCTTCTCTAAATTTATTTTCTAATAGATAACTAGCTAGTTAGCTATAAGATAAGGGTAATAATAGTAGATCCCTCTAATAGGTTTCTTTTAGATATCTCTTTAACCTATTCTTAGTGGAATTATTTAATATTATTAGACTAAATAAGAGGCTTCTAGCTTTAAAGCTTAATATCTAGTTATACTTCTTACTAGCTCTAGATTAGCTAGATTATAGGTATAGATAGAGGTTATCTTACCACTTAATTAATTTACTTAGCTTTATACTAGCTAGGAATACTACTTTATAGGAGGTTCTTAAATTAATCCTAAATTTCTCAGATTTAGTAGTAATAACCCCTCTCCCCTTTACTTTAAGATCCTCTATTACTTAGAAGAATAATAAGGGTAGAGATTAAAGTAGAGTGATAAGTTAGAACTAAGCTTAAAAGTATTTAAACTTATCTTATAGCTAGAATTTAGTTAGTATATTTACCTTATTAGTTTCTATTAGATTAGTTAGTAGTAACTATTTAGCTTTTTTATTATTTTTAGTATTATCTAGGTTTAGTGTTTATTATAGTTTTATTAACTTAATAATATTATTATAGTAGTTATATATTTTCTTTTAGGTTATCTCTTAGAGGTTATCCTTTTACTTATTAATATTACTGCTAAATTTTATACTTTTATTAAACCTAATATTCTTTATAGTAATAACTTTTTGTTTTACTAGGTGCTAAACTTAATAGGAGTTTAATAAAGTGTAGCTAATAAGGTATCTAATCTAAGCTTTAGGGTTAAAGTATTAGAGGTAGTTTTTATAAAGTTAAGCTTATATAGTTAAAGTAAATATTTTATAACTATATTATTATAGGTAGGTAATATCTAGTATAGTAGTATTGCTCTTTATAGATTAGTATAGGAGTTTATATAGGGTTTTCTAACCTCTTAACTATAATAGAGTGTAGTTATATATATAGGTTACTACTATATAGATCTCTAGCTATAAGTAAGATAGGAGTTTTAATAATAAATAAAAGTATCTAGCCTTTATCTTTATAACTGCTATAATTCTCTCTTCTCTCCTATTTTAAGCTTATATATTTAGTGCTAATAGTTTGATTTAAATACCTATTATCTAGATAAGGCTTTCTATTTCTAGATATTTTAGGATTTTATTATTATATTTAAAGGCCTTAATTATAACTTTTAACTCCCTTTTAACTAAGTTAATAAATTAGGTAAAGACTTTTATTAAAGTTCTAGTTAAGCAGTCTTCTAGGTAGTAGTTCTAGGTATAATTTAATAGTTAGTCTATAAAGAGTAGGAGGGTTATAAAGCCTCTATATTCTTATTTAAATAAGTAAAAGTTTAGAGCTATTTATCTTTTTAGTATTAAGGTTATAATAGACTTTCTAGGTGTTTATTATACTTATTAGATTATCTTTCTAAGGCTATATATATTATAGTTTACTATTATTAGGGGTATTCTGCCTTTTACTTTTATACTATATATTACTGCTTTAAGATAGTATATTATAGCCTCTCCTATATAGCTAAGTTAAAAGTGCTAGTTACTATAGGTGCTCTTTCTTAGCTTTCTTCTTATTAAAGTGGTATAGGTATTATATTATAGGGGAATTAGAATAGTATTATTATAGAATACTATTTAAGGCTCCTTTAGTATATATTTAAGAATATATTAATTATAGATATTAAATACTTTAGCTATAAATATACTATCTTATTATTAAAGATAGTAGTTATCTAGTTTATTATTTTAGTAGATACTCTTCTTCTTTAAGTATCTATAGGATATAAGATTACTTACTATAGTACTATAATAGATAGTATTAGAGAGGTATAGTATTACTAAATAACCTTTAGGTTTAATAATATTTACTATTATAGATCTATAACCTTTAATTAGTATTAGTTTAGATTCTATAAGGATAAAATCTTTATTATAAGTACTATATAGGGTCTTAAAGCGTTTAAGGTTATTCAGAATATAGACTGTTAAGCTTAAATCTAAAAGTACTAATTTAGATAACTTATAGGTATAAGTTATAGTAAATACTGCTTTTTTAACTCTTACTTTTCCTTTATATTACTTTAAGAGTTATTAATTCTTTATAGAGATCTTTAAATAGTTAATCTTATCTGCTAATTCTCTCTTATATTACTTCTTTATAAGGTTAGTAACTATCTTACTTAGAGTCTAGTTATTAGGTGCCTTATTAGTAAAGATATACTAGCACTTTAATAGGTAGTAAGGATCTATATATATCTAATACTTATTAACTTTCTTTTTATACTTATTCTATTAATTATTAGACCCTTTATTAGGTTATCTCTTCTTTAACTTACTTTAAGGTTAAGGAGTTTTTGCTAGATAGATTAGAAGGTTAGTTATTATTAGTTTAAAAGCTCTACTCTTTATAATATATAACTTTAAGGCTATAGTATTAACTATTTCTAAGACTTTACTTTATATGCTTTTAATAAGATTATTAAGTTTTAGAGTTTTATTATTAGCCTCCTTTCTATAAGTTAACTTATATATTATAGCCTATAAAGAGAGAGGGGTTTAGTAAATAGTATAAATAAAGTTATTAAACTATTCTAACTTCTTATTATCCTCTACTATATTAACTGCTCTTAGTTTAGATATAGCTAACTTATACTTATTAACCTACTTAGTAGTAAACTTCTAAGTTATAATCTTTTCTTTATAAGGGACTTAAAGAACTTTTATATAGACTATTCTTGCTATTTTAAGTTACTAAATATTATTAATTCTAGTTCTTACTTTTAGATAGATAATTATATCTATAATAGAGTTTTAAGGTATAAAACAGGTTAATTAATACTTAGAGTTAACTGTCTCTTAAATATAGTCTTTAAATTAAACTATAATCTTATATAAGTCCTTAATATCTTTTATCTTATTTTTATATATTAATAGCTATATTATATATATATATTAGTTTTATCTTATTAAGTTATTAAAGAACTATACTAGCTTAGATTTTGTTAGTGTTACTTATTCTAACTTTAGCTAAGCTATACTAGATACTAGAGTAGATAATCCTCCTATTTTAGTATTTTAGGTATTAGCTACTAGAAAGTTAGCCTTTTAGAGGTAGTTTTAAAGCTTTAGCTTCTTTAAGATAGTATTTAGAATAGTATTAAGATCCTCCTTTTCTATATCTTTTAGGTTAATATACTCTTATAGTTTTATTACCTAGAGTTTATACTAGGTTTAATTCCACTATAGGGGCTAATTAGCTAGACTGTTAAGTATAGATAAGGAGCTAGAGGCTATAGTAGTATTAGTAGCAGAGAGTTTACTATAAACTTATATATTAATAATATAGGGGTAAATTTAATATTATAGATTTATTTTAATAGCTTTAATTAGTGTTATATATAATATTTAGACTATTAATTATTAAATTATATAGTATAGGGTGTAAAAATAATAATATATTAAGTGTGTAGCTATCTGGAAATCTCTATATATGGATTTATGTGTTATTTATGCCTAAAAGTAGTTAATATCTGTGTTATGCTATTGCGCTATAGTTGCTACTGCTTTTGTGTGCACTTAGTGTGTTACTGTGTATGCTAAGGGGTTAATTTAATAGATTTGACTAGTATAGTAACCATAGAGTTACCCCTTTAGGTTAGGTATTAGGCCTATTTAAATCTAGGCTTAATATTACTATTAGTATCTTATAACTTCTCTCTCTTTTAGACCTCTATAATTATTTGTAACTTATTAATAAGGCCTAACTGAGTAATAAATCTCTTATAAGACTACTATAGGAGGGCTTTTATAAGTCTATTAGCTATTAGTTTAGCTAAAGGGGTGTGGATAACCTTAATATATCCTTCTATAACCTCCTATTATAACTAGTAGTTATAGATATTAATATAGTAGAGTTTTATTTATAGTTAGAATATCTCTTTTATAATAAGGCTTATAGTTTATAGGTTATTATACTAGATTATAACCTTTAGTATATTAGTAGCTATAAAATCTATAAATTTAGATAGTTTATTATTTAAGAGAGAGACTTATAGGGTAGTAATAAGTTAATTTGTAAATAGTTTCTCCTTTACTACTTAAGAGAGAGTAAGGAGCTCTGCTTCTATAGTTAATATAGTAACTATATTTTACTTATTTACCCTCTATAATATTATCCCTTTAAAGAGCTTTATTATAAAGGATTAGGAGCTTTTATGATCTAGTATATTATTAGCAAAACTAGTATTTAATATAACTTTAAGTTTTTTAGTTAATCTCTTAGAGGCTCTATATTTTAGGTATAGTCTCTTTATTTATATAAGGTATTAAATAATATAGTTAGCAGTATATTAGTGATAAGGCTTAGAGTTTTAGTTAAAATAGGTAAGTTTACTAATTATAAATAAGATATTAGGTCTTATTATTACTATAGTATATAGTAGTAATTCTATCTTTTATTAGTATCTTATAATATTAGCCTTTATTATCTCTCCTTTATAGAGTAGAAGTTTTTCTTATATTATTAGAGTTTTATAGTCTCTTATTAATTTGCTATTTAGGAGTTTTAATAGCTTCTTAAAGAAGAATAACTATAAGAGCTATAGTTTATATTTATATTAATCTTAAATAACTTTAATTTCTAGAAACTACTAAATATCCTTTTCTCCTTTAAGGTGGTATTATAGTTAGAGTTTACTAATTAGCTATTTTACTTTAATCTCTTTAAAAGGGGGGTATATAAATATATAGTTATTAATATAGAAGAAGAATAGGATCTTACTATTATGCTAGTAGTAGTTTTTACTAGCTACTTACTTAAATCTACTTACTATAAGATCTATTTCTAGGTATTATTACTATAGGAGTAGTAAATAGTAAAGTCTATAGAGAGCTTTAAGTAACTTTAAAATATATCTGCTCTTTTAATACCCTAGTACTATCTCTATATAGACTTCTTTATTAAGATTAGTATAAATAAAAGTATTAACTATATTATATTATAGGAGGTTTATATTAAACTAGTTTATAACTATAATAAGGGTTCTAAAGGATATATTAGTTAAGGTAGTAGTATAGATATTTCTCAGATTATAAAGCTATTAATCTTCTCTAATAATAAGTTTTGCTTTAACTTTAATAAGTTTTCTATACTTATCTAGCTTATAGGTATATATCTAGTAGTAGCTAAGAACTTTATAACTTTATACTATTATATTAGGTATTTTAATCTATAAATTTAATAGTTTATAACTATTTAGATATAATTTTTTAGCTTCTCTAAACTTATTTTCTAATAGGTAACTAGCTAGTTAGCTATAAGATAAGGGTAATAATAGTAGATCCTTTTAGTAGGTTTCTTTTAGATATCTCTTTAACCTATTCTTAGTAGAATTATTTAATACTATTAGACTAAGTAGGAGGCTTCTAGCTTTAAGGCTTAATATCTAGTTATACTTCTTACTAGTTCTAGGTTAGTTAGATTATAGGTATAGATAGAGGTTATCTTATTACTTAATTAATTTGCTTAGCTTTATACTAGCTAGAAATACTACCTTATAGGAGGTTCTTAAATTAATCTTAAATTTCTTAGATTTAGTAGTAATAACCCCTCCCCCCTTTACCTTAAGATCCCCTATTACTTAGAAGAATAATAAGAGTAGAGATTAAGGTAGAGTAATAAGTTAGAACTAAGCTTAAAAGTATTTAAACTTATTTTATAGCTAGAACTTAGTTAGTATATTTACTTTATTAGTCTCTATTAGATTAGTTAGTAGTAACTATTTAGCTTCTTTATTATTCTTAGTATTATCTAGGTTTAGTATCTATTATAGTTTTATTAACTTAATAATATTATTATAGTAGTTATATATTTCCTCCTAAGTTATCTCTTAGAGGTTATTCTTCTACTTATTAATATTACTACTAAATTTTATACTTTTATTAAATCTAATATCCCTTATAGTAATAACTTCTTGCTTTACTAGGTGCTAAACTTAGTAGGAGTTTAATAAAGTATAGCTAATAAGATATCTAATCTAAGCTTTAGAGTTAAAGTACTAGAGGTAGTTTTTATAAAGTTAAGCTTATATAGTTAAAGTAAATACTTTATAACTATATTATTATAGGTAAGTAATATTTAGTATAGTAGTATTACCCTTTATAGACTAGTATAGGAGTTTATATAGGGTTTTCTAACCTCTTAACTATAATAGAGTGTAGTTATATATATAGGTTACTGCTATATAGATCTCTAGCTATAAGTAAGATAGGAGTTTTAATAATAAATAAAGGTATCTAGCCTTTATCTTTATAACTGCTATAATTCTCTCTCCTCCTCTATTTTAAGCTTATATATTTAGTGCTAATAGTTTAATTTAAATACCTATTATCTAGATAAAGCTCTCTACCTCTAGATACTTTAGGATTTTATTATTATATTTAAAGGCCTTAATTATAACTTTTAACTCCCTTTTAACTAAGTTAATAAATTAGGTAAAAACTTTTATTAGAGTTCTAGTTAAGTAGTTTTCTAGGTAGTAGTTCTAGGTATAATCTAATAGTTAGTTTATAAAGAGTAGGAGGGTTATAAAGCCTCTATATCCTTATTTAAATAAGTAAAAGTCTAGAACTATTTATTTTCTTAGTATTAAGGTTATAATAGACTTTCTAGGCGTTTATTATATTTATTAAATTATCTTTCTAAGGCTATATATATTATAGTCTATTATTATTAGGGGTATTCTGCCTTTTACTTTTGCACTATATATTGCTGCCTTAAGATAGTATATTGCGGCCTCTTCTATATAGCTAAGTTAAGAGTGCTAGTTACTATAAGTGCCCTTTCTTAGCTTTTTTCTTATTAAAGTAGTATAGATATTATATTATAGGAGGATTAGAATAGTATTATTATAGAATACTACTTAAGGCTCCTTTAATATATATTTAAGAATATATTAATTATAGATATTAAGTACTTTAGCTATAAATATACTATCTTATTATTAAAAGTAGTAGTTATCTAGTCTATTATCTTAGTAGATACCCTTCTTCTTTAAGTATCTATAGGATATAAGATTACTTACTATAGTGCTATAGTAGATAGTGTTAGAGAGGTGTAGTGTTACTAGATAACCTTTAGGTTTAATAATATTTACTATTACAGATCTATAACCTTTAATTAGTATTAGTTTAGATCCTATAAGAACAAAATCTTTATTATAAGTGCTATATAGGATCTTAAAGCGTTTAAGGTTATTTAGAATATAGACTATTAAGCCTAAATCTAAAAGTACTAATTTAGATAACTTATAGGTATAAGTTATAGTAAATACTACCTTCTTAACTCCTATCTTTTCTCTATATTACTTTAAGAGTTATTAATTCTTTATAGAGATCTTTAAATAGTTAATCTTATTTACTAATTCTCCCTTATATTACTCCTTTATAAGGTTAGTAACTATCTTACTTAGAGTTTAGTTATTAGATACCTTATTAGTAAAGATATACTAGCACTTTAATAGGTAGTAAGAACCTATATATACCTAATACTTATTAACTCCCTTCTTATACTTATTCTATTAATTATTAGACCCTTTATTAGGTTATCTCTTTTTTAACTTACTTTAAGGTTAAGGAGTTTTTACTAAATAGATTAAAAGGTTAGTTATTATTAGTCTAAAAGCTCTGCTCTTTATAATATATAACTTTAAGGCTATAGTATTAACTATTTTTAGGACTTTACCTTATATGCTTTTAATAAGATTATTAAGCTTTAAAGTTCTATTATTAGCCTCCTTTTTATAGGTTAACTTATATATTATAGCTTATAAAAAGAGAGGGGTTTAGTGGGTAGCATAAATAAAGTTATTAAACTATTCTGACTTCTTACTACCCTTTACTATATTAACTGCTCTTAGTTTAGATATAGCTAACTTATATTTATTAACCTACTTAGTAGTAGACTTCTAAGTTATAATCTTTTTTTTATAAGGGACTTAAAGAACTTCTATATAGACTGCTCTTACTATTTTAAGTTACTAGATACTATTAATCCTAGCTCTTACCTTTAAATAGATAATTATATCTATAATAGAGTTTTAAAGTATAAAGCAGGTTAATTAGTACTTAGAGTTAACTGTTTCTTAAATATAGTCTTTAAATTAGACTATAATCTTATATAAGTTCTTAATATCCTTTATTTTATCCTTATATATTAATAGCTATATTATATATATATACTAGTTTTATTTTATTAAGTTATTAAAGAACTATGCTAGCTTAGATCCTATTAGTATTACTTATTCTAACTCTAGCTAGGCTATACTAGATACTAGAGTAGATAATCCTCCTATTCTAGTATTCTAGGTATTAGCTACTAGGAAGTTAGCCTTCTAGAGGTAGTTCTAAAGCTTTAGCTTTCTCAGGATAGTATTTAGAATAGTATTAAGATCCTCCTTCTCTATATCTTCTAGATTAATATACTCCTATAGTTCTATTACCCAGAGTTTATGCTAGGTTTAATCCTACTATAGGAGCTAATTAGCTAGACTATTAAGTATAGATAAGGAGCTAGAGGCTATAGTAGTGCTAGTAGTAGAGGATTTACTATAAACTTATATATTAATAATATAGAGGTAAATTTAATATTATAGATTTATTCTAATAGCTTTAATTAGTATTATATATAATATTTAGACTGTTAATTATTAAATTATATAGTATAGAGTATAAAAATAATAATATATTAAGTGTGTAGCTATCTGGAAATCTCTATATATAGATCTATATATTATTTATGCCTAAAAGTGGCTAATATCTATGTCACGCTATTGCGCCACAGTTGCTGCTGCTTTTGCGCGCACTTGGCGCGTTACTGTATATGCTAAGGGGTTAATTTGACACGCCCACTGCTACCCGCTACTACCACTGCCATATAGACCTACCTAATAAGAAGGTCTGCACCACACTATATGCTATATTACTGCACACTTACTATAAAGGGTATAAGTTATAGGGAGGACCTATAGTATAGGGGTATAAGTCTATATGCTATTATAGTTACTATAGAGGTTATAGGTTTAACTCTGGATTTTTTTTTTTCCTATAGAGCTTTTTTTAGCTTCTATTTCCCAGCTTTGGGGAGGATTGTGATGGGTGTAGTGGTGGGGCTACCCACCTTGCGCGCAGTAGGAAAGCTGGGATTATATAAGCCTATATATATATATATACGCCCGCGCGCGCGCGCGCCCTTAGAGTAGTTTTTCCCTAAATACACATATAATATATCACGCTCTTTTTATTAGGGTCCTTCTTTTTACATAGCCACAGTTATCCTATCCCATCTTAGTACCTTAATCCTAATAGCTCTAATACTAAAAAGCCTTTTAATACTCTTAAAAGCACTCTAACTATTTAGAAGTTTATAGATAAGTATAATAACTACTTCTAAGCTAAGTATAAGACTAATCTTAGTAAGTATAAAGCAGCCCTTTAAAAGCAGAACACTAAGAAAAATCTCTCTTAGATACTCTATAAGACTACTAAGTATAATAACTCTATTAATATTATTAAGAGTAAGAAGTCTAATACTTTCTAATAAGCTAGTAGAGTAGGTCTTACTACTTTTAAGCTTATAAAGCTAACTCTATTAACCTCTATTAAGTATAAAGATATCTAAGATAAGTAGAGTAATATATTTAAGTATCTCTCTACTAATAGTATAAACCTCTTATTATAGATTACTTTATACTATAACTATTAGATACTTATCTATTAAACTATTAATATAGTTTACCTTAAAGTAATAGAAATAAAGCTTAATAATAAGAATAATAAGTTCTAGATTAATCTTTAAAATATACTCTGCTTTTTTAAATAGTAACTTATTTACTTTAATAATAGTATATAGGAATAAGTATACTAAGATTATAAGAATATTTTAAAGTATATTAAATATACTACTTAACCTACTAAGTAGTATAGAGAGTAATACTATCTTTATAAGCTAGTAGTAAGCTAGAATATTATTAATACTAAGAGAAGCTATAATAGATATGCTTTTCTTAAAGTAGTATACTATAAAATAGCTCCTACTTAGACCTAGAACTAGCTAGATTTAGTTATCTAAGTAGAAGAGATTAGAATATTTTATCTCTTACTTAAAGAGCTTAGAATTATTCTTACTACTAAGATCTATAGTAAGCTAGCTTCTACTAAGAGTTTTAGTAAATTACTTAAAATATATACTACTCTTATAGACTGCTCTAACTTAGAGAATCTATTTTAAGCTTTATAAACTGCTTTAAATACTTCCTTTTTAGTAGTAATATCTAATAAGATCCCTAGCTATTCCTATAGATAATACTACAGATAAACCTTATAGAACTATAGCTATATTTAATAGGTATTTATAAGCTTACTAAAAGATAGCTTTAAAAATTATAAAATATTAAAGAATAAAGTATAGTATATATAGGAGATAGTAATATCCCTATAATAGAGCTATATCTATAATAACCTTATATATATAGAGTAGATTATAAAGGAGTCTTAGAAGAGCAGTTAGCACTTATCTAACTATAGCTATAGTAGATATTATAATAGCAGCTAGAATAGGTATAGTAATAGGAGTAGTGCTAGTAATAAAGAGTAACTTTCTAATAATATTTCCTACTATATTATTAACTAAAGCCTTTTTAAAGATAAAAGCTAAGTAATCTAAGTTTATTTTATAGTGTTTATATTCTTTAAGAAACTATATACTTTCTCTAATAGTATTATTCTAGATAATTATAGAGCTTTTTATATTATTAATAATAAGAGAAAGCTAGTTTCTAGTATCTTTATATACTTATATAATAATAAGGTAATTAAAGTTAGTAGTATAAGTATACTAATTATTAGGAGGGGTATTTAGGTTATCTAGAGTATATTTAAAGACACCTTAATAGGTAAAAAGAGTACTCTAACTTTAAATAATATTACTATTATTAAAAATATATATACTAATATTATCTTAGAAGCACTTCTCTTTAAAATAGATATCTAGTATAATAGCTATAACTGCTCTCTATAGTTTAGTAAGCTAGATAAGTCTACTTATATAAAGCAGCTACTATATAAGAGTAACCTGGTTTTCTTTAAATATAACTCTATCTCTATCTACCTGTCTAGTCTAAGTATTTCTATAAGTAGTATAGATATTATAGCTCTCTTAAATAACTAAAAGCTAATATACTTCTTATACTATTATATAGCTAAAAGGTCTAATAATATATAACTATAGCACCTCTAAGCTAGTTATCTAGGCTAGAGCATACTTAAATATCTTATATATAATGCTTAGGGGGTGAGGATTAAGACTCTATTATATATTTAATATAAATTCTATATTTAAGTATATACTTAGTAAGTTATCTTATATAGTATATCTAAGACTAGATCTCTCTATCTCTACTACTATATAGCTTAGAACCTCTTTAACTACTAAAAGCTTAGCAGACTATATACCTAGATACTTCTTATTAAAGATAAGTATAGTAAAAAACTTTTTAGAATTCTACTAGTCTTAAAAGAGCATAATAAAGTATTTAAGATATTCTAGATATTTAAATATTAAGTATAAAGATAGTAGAGACTTACTATTTATAAGATCTACTATAATATTAAGTATACTATTATTACTATATAAAGCTTTACTTAATATAAATAATAGGTAGAGAAGCTTAGAATTAATCTTAAGCTCCTATTAGTAAACACTAAGAAGCCTATAGGTAGCAGAAAGTATACTAGCTTAGAAATTATTCTAAAAGCACTTATAATACTAACTACTACTTACCTGCTAAAGTACCTTATCTTAGAAGCTTAGAGAGTAGCAGTCTTTATCTTTAATATTAGCCTATATACTATAAATAACTAGTAAAGCTCTATTTAGATAAAACTTAAATAGTTCTAGAACCACTTCTAATAGTAGTAACTAGACTTTATACTTACTATATACTAAGATCTATACCTATACTAGGGAGGCTTATATACCTATAGCTATAAAGCTTATCTCCTTAAAGAAAGTTATAAAAAAGATATTAGAAGACACTATTATAAGGTTAACTCTAGAACCTATCTTAGATATCTTATAGAATATATACTAGAAATATATAACCTATATAGGATCTAGGTTCCTATACTTAACTAGGTTATTATTATATATAATATATACTTTAATAAGTTAAAATTCTACTTTCTAGATAATAAGAAGGAGGCTATAGATATTTAAAGTACTTAGATAATTATTAATAAGGTTAAAATACCTATTAAATCCTCTAATATAGTCCTTAAAATCTTAGAGATACTTAATAAAGCAAATAGTAACCTTATAATAAATAAATAAACTACTAATAGGCTTAAGTTCTCTATACTAACTGCTTTCTATAGTTTAGAAACATCTTATACTACTACTATAATATAGTTTAAGAGTATACTAGCTAGAATATAGAGAGAACTGCTTACTCCTAAATAAACTTCTAATTCTAAAAGTATACTAGGATTAAGTTTAAACTCTTATATAATACTAAAGCCCTACTCTAAAGCATAGTATACTATTACTAAGAATATAAACCTATATTTACCTATTTTAAATACTTAAGAACTAGCTATTTAAGTATCTATAAAGGAGGAGAGCTTATAGTAATCTAGATAAGACTTCTCCTTAGTAGCTAAAACAGATTTCTAATCTACTTATTATTAATACTAATAGATTAACTATAAGCCTCTAATATAATAGAGTATTAAAGAGCAATATCTAAGAGTTCTTATAACTCTTTATTTAGAAAAGAGCTTACTAAATAACTACTAGAATACTTTCTTTATAACCTTTATACCTAATTAGCATAAAGCTATTATAAAAAGCACTCTTAGATATAAGACTCTATACTTTACTATTATAGTATATCTATAAAATAACTCTAAGATATATCTAAATACTAAGTAAAAGATAATATATTTTATAGAAAACCTCTTAAAGCCTCTAAGTAACTATTTTAAAGCTAGAAAGCTAAGAGAGCTACTCTAAAATATATTTTAAGAGGCTATAAATAAGGAAATTAATAAGCTTATAGCTAAGAGGACCTAGTATATTATTAACTAGTTTAAGATATACTTAAAGCCTCTTCTCTTAAAGTAGATATATATCTATAAGTTCTAAGATAACTACCTTAATATCTATAAAGCATAAATCTATATATAAGGGGATATATAAAACACCTCCTCTCTTAGCTTAACCTATACTACTATACTTATAGCCTAAAGCTTATATATAGTAGTGGTAATTATAGCCTAGTTTAACTATAAAATACTCTAATTTAATATTATTAATATATTCCTAAATATAGATATTAACCTAAATAGAGAGCTAGTTACCTACTACCTTCTAGATAGCTTTAAGCAGGCTAGTAAAGTTATAGAGCTTAATAGAGCTCTATATAGCTTAAAGGATATACCTCTTCTATAATATAAGGAATTCTCTGTAACCTTATATAAGCTTAGGCTCTCTCTATATAATAAGAAGCTCTATCTTTTTTAAAATAAGCACTATAAGGTTCTACTACTATTCTATATTAATAATATCCTTATTTTATTCTATTAAGACTATACTTTTAAAGCTTAGAAGCTTATATAAGAGATTAAGAAACTATATAAACTATATAAACTAAACCCTATTAAATAGTATCTTAGAATATATATTATATAAAACTAAGCAGCTAAAAAGATCTACCTAGTTTATAACTAGTATATTAAGACTATTATAGAGTATTTTAGCCTCTATAATAGTATTACTCTAAGTACTCCTATACTAGTTACTAAGCTTATAAAGAACTCTAGTAAGGCTACTATTATAGAAGTTAAGGACTACTAATTGCTTATTAGAAGCATTCTATATATAGCAATAAAAATATACCTTAAAGTAGCCTTTACTGTAGTATAACTCTCCTGCTTCCTTATAAACCTAAGTATATAATACTTTACTATAGTAAGGTAGTATATATAGTATCTCTATTTAACTTACTACCTTATAATCTACTATAGCAGCTTAGAGGGTAATAAAGAGACTCCCTTATTACTAATTATTAGTAATATCTTATTTACTAGTAATAAAGAGACTCCCTTATTACTAATTATTAGTAATATCTTATTTACTAATAATAAAGAGATATATAGGTTATTAAGTTTATAGTTATAACACAGCCCCCTATAAAAAAGACTATAATAAATTCACCCAGTTTATAGGCATAATTCGGGAAACACTATAGAGGCACTTTAACCTATGCTCTCTACTAGTTAAGGATAATAATACAGGAACCTGATATATTTCTACTAGCAAGCAAACCCTCACACAAAGTTAGATATGCGCTCTGGCTAAATAGACTAGCGGAACAGTAATAGCGCGGGCAACGCTGCGCTGCACGTAACGGGGCTAATTATATCAGGAGGCGCGGCGCAGAGTTAGAAGGTCTGTTGCAAAGCAGGTAAAATCACTGTGCAGTGGCCAGAGGCTATATATAGGTTATTATAAGGCTATATAATAATGCTTTTTAGAGGTGCAATTTAGTAGAAAGCAGCCTATTAAGTAATAGTTATAATATTAATAACTAAAGCAGAGCTTCTAAGCTTTAAGCATACTATTAAAGAGATAATAGCTCTTTAAAGGCTATACTATAACCTTACTTTAGAACTTAGAGATATTTAAAAAGTCTATTATAATAATTAATAGACTATTTAACTAGTAGTTAAAGAGGGAGAGTATATTTTAATCTACTTATAGCATATTAATATTTAGAATATATAGCTATACTAAGAGTATATAAAGAGCACTTTTAAAGTGCTCTATATACTTATAGATAAGATACTAATAGATAGACTTATAAAAAGCCTCTTTTAAGCTAAGTTTAAACACTTCTAAGTGCTACTAAACCTAGCAGATACTTACTATATTATTATAATAAAGGGAAAGCAAGTTTAAGAGCATAAAATAAAGCTCTATTAAGCTTAAAGGCTAGTAAATATTATTTATAGAGCTATAGCCCCTCTATATATAATAGCTAGGCAGAAAAGCAATTCTCATAGATATACTAGCTCTAGATATACTAGCCCTATACCTCCCTAAACACTAATAAGCAAAGAGTATTAATACCTAAAAGCATATATTTAATAATAGAAGCACTTCTTAGTATAGATAGCTATAATAAGATAGTTAGTAAAGCTATTAGCCACACTAATAGGCAGCTTATAGAAAGCTAAAAAGCTTACTAAGTAAGTATATATATTAGTAATAATACTACTAGAAAGAGTAGTAGCTATAAAGACCTACTAAGAAGAGCTAGTTAAAGCTAGCTCTTCTATAGCAGCCTCTAGGTATATAATAACCTAGAGCTCCTTTTCCTCCTCCTCCTCCTCCTCCTACTCCTGCTCCTTCTCCTTCTCCTTCTCCTTCTCCTCTTTAAGAGTAGTTTAGAAGATCTAGTACTAAAAGGTAAGAGCCTAAATAGATAAGTTAGCACTATACTAAATTATCTTATATATATTTATATATAAATATAAAATACTTATAATCTAGGTATTACTATTATAAGTCTTATAGTAATACTTATAGAGAGTAATAGTAATAGTAGAGAGGGGCTTATAGCTTTAGCTAGCTAAGTAGTAGTAGTAATACCTACTAGCACTATAGAAGCAGTAACTAAAGCTTTTACCTATAAGTAGTAAGTATATATAGCTATAGTATAGATACTTTATTAGCTTACTAGCTCCCTCTAGAATAGTAGAGGAAGTATAAAGCTTTTTAGTTGAGCCTAGAGTCTTCTTACTAGTAGCAGAGTTAGTCTTCTTTTTTAGTATACTATAATATATACTAGCTATAATCTTTACCTTCTTAGACTTATACTTAAACTTCTCTAGACTATTATTAATATCTCTAAACTATATAGAAGTAATATTATAAATATACTAACAGACTCCTTATTCTTATTCTCTTTCTCCTTAATAGAGGGGATATACTTATACTTATCTATAAGCTTCTTCTTAGAGACCTTAGCCTCCTCTATTAAAAGGATATTATTAGCTTCTATAATATTAAAAGGCTCTACTAAATAGTAATAGTTACTAGAGGGGCTATAGAATAGTAAAATAAAAAACTTATACTTATTACCCTTATTATTCTTAGCCTCCTCTTACTTAGTAAGAGCAGCTAGCTGCTCCTGTTCTACCTTTTTCTTAGCCTTATAGGTTATCTTAGCCTTAGTAATATAGTTAGTAACTAATACTATAAATTATTTATACTTAGAGGCTATTTTTAATAATAGTATTAATAGGTATAGATAATTCTATATAAAGATAAGTATTAGTAATAGTTAATAATATATATAATAATTTTTTATATATATAAAGAGTTAACTTATAATTATTATAGTGTTCTGAGTAGAAAAAGGAGGAAAAATTAAGGCAGAGAGCAGTATAAGTAATAACTATACCTGCCTAGCTACCTTTATAGGTAGTTAAGTGCTACTAATAGGATTCTACTACTTGCCTAGATTATATTACTATTACTTAAGTTATATATTACTTATTTATACTCTTTAAAGCACTTATAAGGGATATTTTTATTTATTTTATACCTTTAAAGCTATTTATAATACTGCTTTATCTCTTTTATATATATTTAAAAATAGTTATAGCTATATATAATAGCAGATCGCTATATTAGTAATATTTACTATGCAGCTAGGAGGTGTATTGTAATATAGTTTACAGCACTCTCAGCCTTATAAGGCTGTAGTAGCTATGCACTATAGCGTGCAATTATATAATCGCACACCACAGACTATTTCACTGCGCTTTCTGCGCGCACTAATCTATAGCTAAGACAGTTACTCCTTATAACTTGCCCTCACCCCTACCTATAGCTTGTAATAAGTATACTACTAGAATTACTTAGTTATCTACCTATATTACTTATAGATATATTCTTAGTAGTTTATAAATAGAAAGAGTAGATAATTAACTTTAAGATACTTAGTATAATAGCCTATATAAAGATATATATAAGGATAATAGCCTCTAAATTAGTTATATAGTATATAGAGATTAGATAAAAGCTTAATATAGTATAAGCTACTCTCTATTACCTACTAGAAGTATTATAGTATCTTAGATCTAAAATATTAGAAGTTACTATATTATTATTACTTAGATATATATTTAATAATAGCTATATTACTACCTTAATAACTTTATATACTAATATTATTCTAGGTATATCTAAGAAAGGAAGTTTATTAACTATAAACCTAGTATATAAGTCTATATTAAAACCTAGAATTAGAGATAGTACTACTAATATAAATAGAAATATAAGTCTTTAATATAAGTATAAATATAATAACTATTATTTATATATTAAGCTAATTTCTATAAGTAGTTCTAACTTATTATCTTTAAGTCTTATAAATAGTAATTATTATATCTACTAACTTATTTAACCTTTCTATACTCTATATAAGTTTTTTTAGTATTTTTATAGCTAGAAAAGCTACTTTATTTAAGAGCCTAACTAGGCTTATACTATTAAAAGTTCTAGCTCTTAAAAGCTAGATATATATACTTATTATATTATATACTATAGTATTTCCAAATTGCTATCTACTCTATTAGTAATTATATAGACTAAGTAAGATTCTATTTAATAACTAACTCTAGGCTTTAAAATCTATTAATACTAAACTAGATATATATAGGAGATCTATCTAAGTAATTCTAAGTTTAAAGCCTTTATACTATAGTAATTCAGAATATAGTATTTTAGTATATTTTTATTTAAGAGTAACCCTTTCTTTAAATAGGAAAATAGTGCCTAATAGGATATAGAGTAAAGTAAGATCCTCTATAGCTTTTAATCTTAGCAGTATTTTAGTAAATAGGCTAATATAGAAGTAGATATAGTTATCTAGTAATATCTCCTTTATACTAGGTTTAGTTATTATAGTAATAGCTTTAAACTTAGCACTATTAACTACTTTAAGTCCTAGATACTTATTTATATTTACTAAAATTAGTATTTCTTTAATATATAGAAAAATCCCTAGTATTATTAACTTTAATTTATTACCTAATAGTAATATAGTAGTATATTCTTTATTAATAGGCTTCTATAATACCTAGTTATAGCTTAAGAGAAAGATAGTAAGTAGTTTTTTAATATTTTTACTAAAAGCTATTATTATATAGAAGCTAAGCTTCTATCTATATTAGTTTAGCAAAATAATAGTATAGGTATTAAGTAAGAAGTTAAGTTTTAAATTAGTATTATACTAATCTATAAGTTAGTTAGTATTATTATATATCTAGTAACTGCTCTATAAATAATTAAGAAATCTAGGCAGGAAATTACTAGTATTAGCTTACTTTTACTTAGTAAATATTACTATATATATAAATCTCTGCTATAGCTGCCTTCCTTCTACCTTACTATATAGCTTTATTATACTTCTAGAGTTTAGAAATATCTATTTAGGTAATAGGCTTAATAAGCTCTTATATAGTACTAGTTTAAATTATAGAAAATCTCCTAGCAGAATAATAACTAGTATTTTACTAAAGAGTTATTATAAGTTACCTCTTATCTTATATAACTTCTTATTAATCTTATATAGAGTAGTAAAGTTTAATATACTAACTTTATTAATAACTAAAACTTTTTATTACTGCTATTATTATCTTAGATATTTAGTATTAGTAGTAGTAGAGGTTTCTAAAAGATTAACTATCTACTTCTAACTATTATAGATCTTTAAGTTAAGAGCAGAATATATTATAGTTTCCCCTATATCTATAGTAATAGTTCCTAAAGTTACTATTATAACTAACTAGCTAGTTATATCTATATATATAAAAATCTTTTTTTAGTAAGTTAATAAGCTATAACTTATTAATACTACTACTACTATCTATATACTAGAAATACTAGTTATTCTAGTTATACTAAATATTATTAGTATATTTAGCAGCCTAGTCTATAGTATAGCAGATTAGCTTAAATATAATTAACTATATCTAGTTTAGTATTTAAGCTTTGCTAATAATAGAAGCTATATATATAAAGAATATACCTTATTTTAACTTAATTAATATAGATACTAACTAGGTATTAGGTATATTATATAAGGTATTTAGCTAATTACTAATATCTTCTAGGTTATAATAGTTATTACTCTTAATAGTAATTATCCTTTTAGTATAAGCTCTGCTTTATATAGCTTTATTATATATAAATAGAGTGCTAGTCTGAGAAGTAGATATTCTATAGTTAATATATTATTAGTATTAAAGTTATTATCTATTACCTATAATAAAAGGTTAAAAAGGCTGGTAAGATAGAGTAAGCTATTAGAGATAGTATCTCTATTTTAAAGCTAAGCTACTATATTAATAAAGAATTCTATTAGATCTAAGTAACTAGAAGTATAGCTAATACTTAGTAAATCTTTATAGTTAGCTTTATTAAATTTAGTATTTTTATCTCCTTTACTATAGCTTATTTATAGTTACTAATTAAGCTTAGTATTCTTAGCAGTTTTATATAGAAGTTAGATATTTTTAATAACTAAGATAATCTAGCCTAGTAGTTATTTAGAGAGGTTAGTCTATATAGTTATAGTATTTCTATTAGTATAGGAGAGGAAGTTCTACTATAATATAAAGAGCATAAGCAGCAAAATAGTAGATCTATATATAAGTTAGTAAGATATATTATAAGTTAGCAGAAAGATACTACCTTTAATAGTAGCTATCTATTATACTAGATATAATATAGTCTAAATACTTAGTAATAATAGAAACCTAGCTTTACCTTATAAGCTTCTATACTTACCTATTAGTACTAAAAACGCTATTAGTAAAAGATATCTAAGCACTATTCTATTACTAACTTAGCTTCTATATATTAATAATTAAAATCTATTTATATAGATAAAGATAGTTAAAAAGCAGCTTATAGTAGATATAGATATCTAGCCTTAGTAAGTAATATCTATTTCTATCTAAGCTAATAGTATCTAGGCTAGTATATCTAGCTATCTTAGATTTAGCAGCATTATAGAGACCTAACTATTACTAAAAAATAGCTTAGTATATAGAGTTTATATAGATATTAACCTATACTATCTTACTAGAGTAGCTATTACTATATTCTAAGAGGCTAGAGTAGACCTCTACTATAAATAATTTATAACTTAAAAATATCTAATTAGCTATTCTTATAAGAAACTAGCAGACCTTATTATTAATATAATTACTATTAATAGTATTATTTTCTATATTAATTATATTATTATTTTACTTAACTATATTCTCTAATACTATCCTTATTAGTACTATATGCTTCTAGAATAGTATATTAAGCTTTATAGAGTAGTTTAATAGGCTAGTAGTATTAGTTAGTAGAAAGGTAGTATTAATATTATATCTTAGTCTAACTATTAAGGCTAGATAATATTAATTAATTCTCTTATAGTTATAGTATATATAGAGGATTCTGTTAGCTATAAACTCTGTTTTATCTCTTTTTACTTATAGTATCTTAAAGCAGTAAGGATATTTTCTAGTAGTTAGGTTATATTTATTATTAAAGCTATACTTAGTATAAGTTACTCTATATAAGTATATCTAATAGTATTAGACTATCTATAAGACCTCTAAGTTATAAGTAGCATTAAGTATACTAAGGTTATTAGTTAGGTAGCTAATATTACTATAGATACTCTCTCCTTATCTATAAAGCTAAGAGGCTTTATTATTATAGCTCTGTTTATTATAAACCTAAGTGTTAACTATTTATATAAAAGATATACTTTACTAAAGACTAAATTAATATAGTTATAGACTTAGTTTATATATAAATAGTCTGCCTTATTTACTAAGTCTAGAAAGAGGTTAGATAAGTTATTATTTATATAAAGCTATATAAGCCTATAAATATATAGAGCCCCTTATTTATTTAATTCTATATAGCTAAAGTAGCTAGTAATATAACTAAATACTAAGTCTTAGCTAATAGTAATATAATATTTAAAGAAGAGGTTAATTTTATAGTAAAAGAAGGTAGCACTACTAATAGAATCCCTAACCCTATAAGATATACTAACTAGATAGTATCTAAAGTGGTTAAGTATATTTCTAAAAGTAACTTTATTATCTAAAGCTATTATAGCAGTAAGTTTTATATTTACCTTATTAGTAAGGTTATTAGAGTTAATAGTAAACTAGATACTAAGCATACTATATACTAGATATAGAGACTTAATCTTCCTTTAAGAGTTAAGATACTCCTTATTTAATATATACTTAGTATTACTAAATAAGCTAATCTTATATATTAGAAAGGTAATATCTATATTACTAGTTATTTAGTATTTATAATATTCTATTTCTATAGCTATAATATTATTAGCTATAAGGGTCTTAATAATATGCTTAATTCTTAGAAAGAAACTCTTAGCTATCCTAATATAACTTATTCTCCTATTATCTAATCTTATAAGCATATTAAAAGCAAAAAAAGGAAATATTATATAAGTTATAAAACAGCTGCCTAGTAAAGTATTAGCCTATAGGGATATTAATTTTATTATAGATAACTAACTATATTAGCATAGTAAGAGTCTAGTCTATAGCCTTAGATAAAAACTGCTAGTTTAATATAGCTAGCTTAGACTATATATAGTGCTATTAGCTATATTATTATAGGTAGGTAGCCTATATAGTTCTTCCCACCTCTATAGAAAGAGGCAGGAAAAGATCTTAGAGAAAAAGTTAGAATTATTTAAATCAGTAAATATTTCAGGTCTTTAACTAGTAATATATAGCTCTTTATTAACCCTAGTATATATATTAGTAATACCCACTATATAGTTCCGGAGCTTTAGGCCCCAAAAGTAGCAATCTTCTATATAAAGGGCAGCCTTTATAAGTTAGAGATGCTCTATAACTCTATAGTTAGCAGCAATATTAATAGCTAAAAGGCTTATAGAGGTTAGTTTTAATATTTTATACTTAATAGTATAAATTTCTATATTATTAGGTTCTTCCTTAATAGACTAAATTACTTCTAGGCTATTATTACTAGTTATTTTAATATATACTATATTAGTTTTCTTATTTAGTAATATAGCTAATACTTTTATAGTATTATAGATAGGCTCCTATATAGTATCCCTTTTAGATACTAGTATATAATAGCCTTTCTATATATTATCTTTAATATAGGTTTTATATTATACTATATAGTTAATAAGCTCTTAAAGCATATTAGTATCTAGTATAGGGTTTACCTAGAACTATAGATTTACCTTACTAATAGTAATATTCTAATAGAGATTATTATTTACTTTTAACTATTAAAGCGTCCACCTTAGCTAGCGGGAGTTAATAGATAGAATAAATAAAAGGTTACTAAAAAGAAGTTATTATAGTTTAATAAAATATATATATATTTATTCTCACTCTTCTACTAGGGGATATAGTAGAACTTAGATAGCTAATTCTTAGATATTATTAGAAAATATAGTAATCTATCCTCTCTTTAACTTTTAATAGTAGCTATTTATCTCCTTATTAATATTAATAGTTAGCTTTATAATCTATCTATATAGGATATAGATTTTAATAAGCTGCTCTTTAAGTGGAAATAAATCTATAAGCTTATTAAAATAGATATAGATATATCTAATTATAAGGTTATTTACTCTATATATATATAAGAGATAACTCTTCTCTAATAACTTAAAGCAGTTATTATAGATAGGGAATATTATGTCTAGACTATAGGAAAAGCATACTATATAGGAAAAATATACTTAGTTAGCTTATAGTATCTCCACTAATATAAAGTTATAGAGAGGTTATAAAAAGAGCTATATAATATCTTAAAGCTAACTAGAAAAAAGTTATTAGTAACAGACCTAATAGTATATAATTTCTATTATAGATTTATTATATATATTATTATAAAATACCTTAATAGCACCTAGTTAAATATCCTAGAAAACTAACTTATACTATATCTATATTATAGAGTTTAAAGTATTTTAGTAATACTAGTTATCCTACTTATAAAGAATATTATAGAGTTTCTTATAGATATCTATACTACTAGTCTATATTAGAGTAGTATTATAGGGTTAGAGCTAGTCTGCTTTAGAGCTAGTTATAGTATCTTTAATAGGTTTTAACTGCTAGGTAGTAAATTTGAAATTAGTAATAGGTAGAGTAGGCACTATAGTTTTAGGTAGTAATACTAATATTATAGGATTTTAGCTTGCTAGTACCTACCACCTTAGTTTTAGAAAATTTTAAGCTTAGCAGGCTCTACTAAAACTATAATATCCTCTTTAAGGAGGTATTATAAATAGCTTATAGAGTTATTAGATTAAATATAGCTAAGTAATATATTTATCTAAGTTATATTATATATAAATAACTTTAATATTTATCTATTAATAATTATAGAGTAAGTATAAGTAATATCTACTTAAAACTTATAATACTCTAGCTATATTTTAAGCTATAATATTAAACTTTAATTACCTAGTAAAAGAGGCTTTAGTACTATTTACTTAAGTTTTATAAGCTCTAATACTACTACTTCTATTACTATTATTAGGTAAAAGAAAAGAGTATAAATACTATAAAGTTTATAGATCTACCTAGTCTAAAAATATCTAAGATTACTAGTAGCTATCTAACTCTAAGCTCTAACTTTAAATTATATTTAGTTATCTATAAGGTAATTAGTATAAGTTATTAAACCTACTTAGATTAGTAATATCTAAGATTACTAATAGCTAAAAAACTTAATACTCTAACTCTAATTTATATTTAATAATCCTAGCAGATTTCTAAAGGGAATAGATATAAAGCCTGCTAAGTTTTTATATCCCTTTTAGTGAGTAATATCTATAATTTATAATCTCTTAACTATCTACTACTTTAACTAGCTTAGTAACTATAAGGTATATCTAGTAATATACTAAATAGCTTAAAAAGTCTATAAATTACTAAACCTACTTATAGTAAAATTAACTAAAACTAGTTATTTAGAGTAAGGTCTAATAGTTAGTAGTAGTATTTATATTTATTTAAAAAAGCATTTCCTTTCTTAGCTTAATATATTATAGGTTTTACTATTATAGTTTCTCTTTTAATATAGTAATAAAAAATAAATTCTTAGAATTTTAGCTAATTAAGGTAATATCCCTACTAAGTAATTAGACTATCTCCCTTTAAATAACTATAATAGGTAAGCTAGTTAATATATAGTTTTTAGATAGAAATTTCTAATCCTTTTAGTCTTAAAACTAGATAGCTAAGATTCAAATCCTAGTTTATTAGCTAGACTAGATTACTACTAACTTCCCCTAACTCTTATAGGAGATACCTAATAATTATCTAGTTATAGAAATTAGCTAGTTTATTTACCTATTAGCTAACTCTAATAGATTAGAGTTAGATACTTAGATATTAGTTATATACTTATCTTATTTCTAATATATACCTTATATAATAAAAGGTAATAGTATAGAAGACCTAGAATATAAGCAGCTAATATAAATAATAGATAAAGATATTAGTTTATAAGTATTTAAAAATAGGCTATATAATTTAATACTAATTAAGCTCTGCTTTTAGTATTTATAAGGAGAAAAGCAAATATAATCTAGTTTCTCTATTCTTTATAATAATACTACTATTTATCACTTTCTATAATTATATTAATATTAAGATATATCTAATATCTGCTTTAGTATTAGAAGTTAATTAAAACTTATTAGCAGTTTTTAAGGTTTAGTTAAGATTTGCTACTAATAAAGTAAGTTATCTAATAACTAGATAGTATCTAAATTATATCTATATAATATATACTAGTTATAAGCTATACTTAAAAAATAAATATAAAGAATATAAAGCTAATAAAACCCTATTTTAGTAGTATAGCAAAAAGAGATATATAACTAGCTACTTTTATAGTTTCTATAATAAAGGTTCTCTATTTATAGAGTTAGGTCTAACTAACTTATTAGTCTTTATACCTTTAATTAAGATAATTAATATAGATTAGATATCTATATCTCCTAAATCTAGCAGTTTAGAGGCTTCTTTATTAGTTAGAAAGGCTTAGTAAGAGGCAAAGACTCTATTATAAGATAATAAGAGCTGCTTAGTATTTAACCCCTTCTCTCTATTACTAGTTAGATCTAATAAACTAAAAATAAAAGTAGTACTAGCTTTAGTAGTAATACTACTAACTAAAAGTATAAATCTATAACCTTACTATTATTACTACTTAATTAACTAATATAATTTAGTACTTACTAAATTTAGAAATAGTTAAAACCCTTTCTTAGATTAAAGATAAAGGTAGCTTATAATCTCTATTTAATACTAATAAGCTTATATCTACTATATAATCTTCTAATACTAAGTTTATTACTAACCTAGCTAATAATAGCTAATTACCTGCCCTCTCTATAAGAAACTTAGAGAAGAATATAGATAAGTTAACTTTAACTAAGTATCTAGTAGAGATAGAACCTCTTAAAGATATACCTAATAATAGCTAGTCTCTTATATAAGCTTCCTAATATCTAAGAAAGAAGTATTAGATTAGATTATATTATATATAGAACTACTTTTCTATTAAGAGATAAGAGGTATTTTAGTAACTATAAGTTATACTATATTTATTATAGAAAGTTACTAAATTAAACTATAAAGCATTTTATATAAGTTTATATTATATATTTTCTATTTAAGTTCTTTATATTAAAATAACTATAGATCTCTTATATAATTAAGGAGATATATAATATCTAACCCACCTTTTAATATAGGTTTATATAGAGGCTTAGAAACTACCTTTATAAGGTTCTTTTAAACCTAGCACTATATAATATATAGCTTAAATTTAAGTATAAAGATTACTAGTATATCTTATATTTAGATTACTTTAAAAGATTAGTATTATAATTAACCTATACTTCTTATAATTTCTATATTTCTAGTCTAAAAGTTCTATTACTATAAGTCTAAGTAGTTATCTAAGTAAGCTTTATAACTTAAGTTAAAACTCTGTTTTTACTAAATTATTCTCTATATCTATCCTGCTTTTCTACTATAATAGTATTACTAGCCTAGTCTAAAAATTATAGGTAAAATATCTTTATATAAAGAGACTAGCCTCTTCTATTAATATAAGCTACTACTTACTTAAGCTTAGAGTAGTTTTTAATAATAGAATATAGTATTAAGTAGTTAGTAACTTTAAGAGAGTTAAGACTAGTACTATATAGCTTATATATACTTATTAATATCTTAGAAAATATCTTTAATATTCTATCCTCCTCTTAAAATTCACTAAGCTAACCTATAACCTCCTTCTATCTTAACTTAGATAAGTCTTTATAGATAAGTATAGACTAGTAAGAACTATTATATAACTTATTCTCTATCTACTACTTCTAGTTATAGAAAGGTTAGTTAGAATAATAATATTTTTAGGTTTACTATATCTACTCTAAGAATCTATACTATTACTATATATCTCTCTATTATTTTTTACTTATTAGAGAATATACTTTAACTATTATAGTTAGGAGCAGTTTTAGATAATAGTGTTAATATATAGCTTTATATCTTCTAGAATTAAGTCTAAGTAACTCTATAACTCTAAGGGTTCTCTAATACTAGAAGGTAATCTACTAAATATAGTTATAACTCTAACACCTTTTATAAGAACTAATATATATCTAGGAGACTATATAGCTAAGTGATGCGTTAAAGGGATTCAACCCCTTAAGTATATAGATAGGCTTAAACATACTTAACACGTTTAAGCTCCTTAACACACTTAATACGTTTAATACGCTTAATATATTAAATGCAATAAATGCAATAAAGGCTCCTAGAGAATTTATCGCCTTTAAGGAGAGATCCTTTATTTATTTATATTATATTTTCACCTAATAATATATTTACCCTAGTAAGCTATATTAAATAGTAGTATAACCTTAATAGTTATCTATTACCCTTAACCTAAGAAAGATAGTTAACTTTATATTAATAGTTAACCCTATTAAGTTTAAGTAGGCTCTATCTTATAGTTAACCCTATAAGATAATATAGTAATAAGACTACTTTTAAACTCTTCCTTTAACTAGGAATATCCTATAAAGATATTAAACCTCTTATATATAAAAAGATACCTTACCTATTATTACTTAATTATAATATTAAGGAAGCACTTAACTCTAACCTCTCTAAGCCTATTAACTATATAGTAATTACTAATTTTTTAGTAGCAGTAAAAAGATATCTAGAAAAGTTTTATATAACTCTAATACTAATAGAGTATATACTACTTAGATTAGTAACTAAGATAACTATTACTATAATAGCTAAAGAAAACTATATATACTATCTATTAAATAGATATAGCTATCTCTATTATATATTTCTTTAAAGGGATATATATATAACCACCTAATAACTTTAGGGAAAAGTTACTAAAGCATAGATAAATAATCTATAATTATTTACTAATATAGTATAGTAATAGTATTACCTTAATATCTTATATTATAATTATTATATTAAGCTTAAATATACTAAGAGATATAAACTAGACCTTATACTACCCTTTAAAGAGAATAGAAAGATAGGAGACTATAAGACTCTAAAAACTAATATTATAGAGAATATAGAAAATATAGAACTATAAGCAGAAAGTAATATTATATTCTAAACTTAGAGTTTTCTAGTAGTTTCTTTAACTCTAAAAGAGTATTATTAGTTTAGATAAAGCTTTTTAAATACCTTAGTACCCCTATCTCTAAACTTAACCTTAGAAAGGTATAAAACTTTAACCTTATAAAGGAGTAGATTATCTATTTTAGAGCTAATAACTAAACTCTTCCTATTAATACTTAATAATATTAAAGACCCTATAGTAAATATAAATTATTTAGCTAAAGGACCTCTTAATTCTAAGATAGCTAAATCCCCTATACTAAGTAATAGCTAAAGCTATTATAGCTAGTCTAGTAGATAATAGTTCTAACTAAGCCTATTAGTATAATAGTTTCTACTAGAGATATTAGTATTACTAAAAGAAATAGAACTAGTTTTACTAAAAGGTAAAGAAATAGTCTTATTTAAAGGAAAAGAACCTATTAAAGAGGAAATAACTAAAGCAGAACCCTCTAATAATAAAAAGCCTAAAGGTCCTCTATAAAACTAAAAGCAGCTAGTAGCACCTATAGGTAATCTAGGTAATAATAGCAATAATAGCAATCCTAATAATAAGAAGAGCTAAAAGAATAAGCTTAGAGGTAATAATAGTAAAAACCTATAACTATTAAGCAAGCTATAAGAGATAAGCAATTCTAGCAAAACCTTAGATAGAATTAGTATTAACTAAGACTTCCTCTTACTTTTTATTACTACTAATAAGAATAGCTTAGTGTAAGTAATATCTAGAGCCTAAAACAGCAAATTAAAATAATCTATACTATAGTTTAAGACTAATATAATTAGCTTATTTAACCTCCTACTATATAATAATAAAGTGGATAATATATATATTAATAGTAGCTCTAAGATAGTCTACTAGAATATTTACCACTTTATTAATACTATTAATAGCTATATAAAATCTAATAATAGTAACCTAGTAATAGCAGCACTTAACCTCTACTATACCTTACTATAGCATATATTAGATTAGTACTATATAGACCTAATATAGAAAGAGAAAGCTAACCTTAGAGATCTATTATATAGACTATTATACTAGAAAGAATTGCTCCTTAAATGCTTCTATCTCCTATATAAGATTATAGAATCCCACCTAGTAAGGAAACAGTATACCTTATATAATATATATAAACACTAAGATATTATAAGAGTATAGCTATAGGCCTTAACTAGGAAGGGCTAGAATGCTGAATATAGGTGTCTGTTACTGTATTAAACTATTACTTAACGTTCTAAGTCTGTTATGCTTAGAGTTTTTTCTAAGATATTAGTAGCAGCTGCCTGCTAGCCGACCTTTTGCTAACTATGTGTCTATGTGCATATACCTAATCCTTATTCCCTTATAATTACTCTCCTCTCTAAAGCCTTAGTCTCTAAGATATTATATAGGGCTTATAGCTCTTTAGTGGTTTTTGCTACTTAGTGGCTAATTAGTTAGTATAAGTTAGGCTATATAATATTTAAGTTATAATAGCTATTATATTATATAACCTTTATTCCTTTTTTTACTAGATAGAGATAACTATAATAAGTAATATTGTTTTTTTTACTAATTATTACTATTATTTATATATACCTATTAGGTTAATTTTTCTAATTAGTTACTAACTATTAGGTAACAGGTTAGCAGTATATATCTATTATAATTATTATATCCTGTTACTAGGTAACCCCTTAAGTATAAAAGGGTTTCTTCTCCTAAGATCTCTAATCTTAGAAATTTCTTCTCTTAGCTATACTTTTTTCTTTTTCCTCCCCTTAACTAATAGCTCTCTTTAACTGCTAGTTTACTAATTATTTACTTTAATTATTATATTTCTATTTATTCCTTTCTTTTCTATCTTCTTTTTCTTCTTATCTTTATCTCTATCTGTTTACTAATAAATTACTATAATATCTTATATTACTTATATAGGTATAGTTCTTATAAAGTTTCTCTATAAGCTTAAGAACCTTTCTAGTAATCTAACTAGTAATACTAATAGTAGCTATTTCTATCTTAGCTGCCTCTCTAAGATATACCTTAATATTCTTAACCTTTACTATATATATAATAACTATATATAGAAGTGCCTGCTCTATAACTTTAATAAGAAGAAGTATTTAGCTATAAGTTTACTAATTTATTACTAACTATTTATTATATTCTAACCTCTTTTTAGGTTCCTTAAGAGCTCTAGGATACTATTTAGGCTACTTAGAATATATTCTACTAGATTAAGCTCTAGGAGTAGGAGAGCTCTCTCACCTCTTATTATTATTTCTAACTCCTATAATTACTTACTAACTACTTAGCAGCTTAGAAGTAGGTTAGTAAGCTTATTTATAACCTTACTACTACTACTAGCCCCTAAAATATAGAGCAGCTATAGTTATAGAAGCTCTCTTCTATTTATAAGTATCTTTCTCTTAATATTATAGTCTAAGTATAATTATTATTACCTTCCTTTTACTAAGTATTTGCTATTAATAATAATTTAGGTTAGCACTCTTTATAATAGTATTAATATTTTCTAGTAACTAAATACTACCTAGCTACCCTATATCTATAATAATATTCTAGCTATATATCTCTCTAATAAGATTAACTAACTGCTTAATAACCCTTTAATAAAGCTTATCTCTAAGATTCTATATAAGTATAATATTAATAAGTTTCCTGCCTTTTATAATAAGCTCTAAGAGAGCCTTATTACTTTTATAGTAAATAATATCCCTGCCTGCTTTATTACTATTACTAGTATCTATCTAGTCTTATATACCTCTTTTCTCTATACTCTAACTAAGAAGCATAGCTTAGAGAGTAGTAAGAGCTTAGTAAAGAAGAAGCTAGCTATTAAGGTTTCTAATAAGTCTAATAATAAGTCTTAGGTAGTAGGTGGTTAGCCTGTTAGTAGTAATAATAATAGTAGTAGTAGTAATAGTAATACTAGTAGTAGTAGTAATATAGGTAGTAGTAATACTAGTAGTAGTAGTATTAGCTATACCCCTTCTTCTAGTAGTGTTACTATTTATAGTAGTAAATCTACTAGGAGCTCTAAGCCTTTACTAAATAGTAGCTATAATACTTATAGTAGTTATAGTTATAGTTATAGTTATAGTTATAGTTATAGTTATAGTTATAGTAACTAGTAGTTAGCTATAATAGATTATTAGCTATCTTTTTCTGTTTTTCTATAAGATAATACCCTCTTCTTCTATTATATAGTTAGTAGCAGTTTACTACTTATAAATTAAAAGTTTTGCTTTCCTAAACTTAGTTTTATTTTTGACTTTTTATATACCTAACCTTTAGTAATTTGTTACTAAAGTCTATATAGCTAGTTATCCTATTTCCTATAGGCTTTTCTAGACTACTTACTAAACTTCTAAATAGCCTCCTATATATTTATTAGGTTCTCTATAGGTTTCTATATATTATACTCTATAAACTATCCTGTCCACTTAACTAAGTACTATATATTATTACTATCTCCTTACTATATAATAATCTCCTCTACCTCCTATTCTTCTAGCTTATTTTTAAGCTCTAGATATATAGGTAAGCTCTTACTATCTCCTTAGTAACTATTCTATAGCTCTAGTAAAGTAACTAAGAAAATATTATATATTTTCTAGTACTATTCTAGCAGGTAGACCCTATAATCCTATATTCTAACTGCTTTAGTAATAGACACTTTAATAAATCTTAGTGCTAATTTTCTATTTTTAAACTAGAAGTTTTTTATTAATAGCCTAATAACTTATCTCTAATAGTAGGCCTGCTCCTTATACCTTATATTATAATACTTAGCTTATATTACTATTACTTTTAGCTACTATTTCTATACCCTTATATAGAGTCTTATAATATGCTTAATCTGCTCCTATATACTCTATACTATAACTCTATCTGCTAGAATAGTATATTCTATATAGTATAGGTAGTAGCTATATAAAGCCTCTATTAGCAAGATACTAGTAGTGCTATAGTAACTATTATTATATACAAACTTAGCTTCTAGTAACTATACTACCTATTTATATAGTAACTTACTAGTATAGGCTTATAGATATTTCTCTAGTATTTAATAGGTTTTTTTAGACTGCCTATTAGTTTAGGGATAGTATACTATAGAGAGGTAGCACTTAATAGCTCTCTCTTATATAAACTCTTTCTAAAATTAGCTTATAAGAAGTTTATCTTAGTTACTGATAATACTTTTTAGAGTACTAAAATAATATTCTATCTATTTATAGATAATCTATGCTAGCTTAGTAGTAGTTAGCTGCTTAGTAGTTAGAATAAATATAGTAAACTTAGTTATTTTATATACTATAACTAATATAGTGTTATACTTACTGCCTTTATACTAATAGCTTATTAGTAACTTAGTAATAAAGTCTAAGCTAATCTCTTAGAATAGGTATACTAGTAGAAGTAGTAACTATAACTTTCTATAAGGCTTATATCTAGGAATATAGTTCCCTTAGTATATATTATAACTTATAATATAGTTATATATATTAATAGCTAGGTTTAGCTAATAGAACTTCTTTAAGATTAACTTAGTAGTCTTATTTATCTCTATATAACCTGCTCTATAGTTATTATAGTATTAGCAAAGGATCTTAAGTCTTAGTAACTCTTTTTCTAGGATTTCTAACCTTTTCTTATAGAATAATATTCCCTTATTATTAACTATATAACCCCTATAGTTACTAGCTAGTCTATATACCCTCTCTAATTATATCTAGCAGTATAAGTTATTAGCTTGCAGTTTATAGATAATCCTTTTTATCACCTCAGAGAGTTATTAGCTATATACTGTTTTGCCTACTATAAGCTCCCTTATAACCTGATATAGGATATACTATTATACTATAGTAATCCTAGCTCTAAATAAGCCCTCTTAGTTAATAACCCTTTACTAAGCGTTCTCTATATTACCCCTTATACTTTAGTATTAAGTTATTATAGTTATTATAATAGTAGGAATATTAATATGCCTTAGAGGGCTATACTAACTAGAGACTAAGATATCTCTGCTCCTAGAGCTATCTATTTCTATTTAGAAGGGATATACTTTATTTACTTATACTATATTAATAAAGGCTTTTATAGTCTCTATGCTGCCTTTTAATATAGTAATCTTCTACTAAAGGTCTACTAGTAGGTTAGTAATAAGCTCTAGCTTTCTTACTAGGGTTAGAAGGATATTATTATATTTCACCTCCCCCTCTATATAGTCTAGTCTCCTAGACAGGCTATTAGCTAGGTTTATAACTCCTAATCTATATTCTAGGTTAAAGTTAAATACTAAGAGCTTATATATCTATTTAGTAAGCTTTCTCTAAAAGTCCTATATTAATATATTAATAATACCTTTAAGTGCCTAATAGTTTATAAGAACTAGAAATTTCTTAGATATTTTCTATAAGTAGTAAGCCTAGTAGTCTAGACTTTCTATAATAGCTAGAAGCTTCTACTAGCCTGTACCCTATTACTACTCTATATTACTAAGCTTCTATAAGTAGTAAGTAACTAGTTACTACTAACTATTAATATTCTGAGATAGAATATTAATAATAGCTTTAATAGAGGTATCTATTTTAACCCTTATCTTATAGGTTAGGTTTTAGTATTAGAAAATAGTTACTAAGTAGAAGATAAGCTAAAGTCTCTTAAATACTTATTAAGCCTCTTTTAGCTAGTTAAAGTTATCTCCCTTTTTACTATTTTTACTACTTTTTAGGAGAGTGGTTATTAAAGCTACTATATCTAAATATTCTATAATAAACTTATAATAAAAGTTATAGAATCTGAGAAAAACCTAGACCTCCTAATATATCTTTAATAGCTTCTATTTAGTAACTACTTGAATATAGATCTCATCTATTAAGACACTCTTAGATATAATAATATAACCTAGAAATTCCACTCTCTATTAGTAGAAGCTATATTTACTAAGCTTAGTATAGAGTGTCTATTAGCAAAATCTATAAAGCACTTAGTAAAGGTTTTAAGTATATTAGTTTCTTATCTTAGAGTATACTATAATATTATCTATATATACTATATAGTAAGTATTTAATAGCTTAGTAAGTACTTAGTAAATATATATCTAGAAGGTTACTAGAGTATTTATTAAGCTAAATAGTATAACTATATATTTAAAATGTCTATATCTTATTTTAAATACTATCTTCTAGTAGTTCTCTAGCTTAATATAGATATAGTAATATATATCTTAAAGGTTAATCTTTAAGATCTACTTTGCTCCCTAAAGCCTATCTAATAGCTTGTTAATAAGAGGGAGTAGATATTAGTTCTTTATTATTACCTTATTTAGGCCTTAATAATCTATATAGAAGTATAAGGTGCTATTCTTCTTTAGAATAAATAGAATAAGTATATCTGCCTTGCTAGTTAAGAGTTAGATCTAGCCTATTACTTAGTTATTAGTAATATACTGCTAAAGCTCTTTAAGTTACTGCTTATTTAATAGGTAGATTAGCCTATAGAGGGGTTTCTTCCCTTTAACTAGATTAATTATATACTCTATGCTCTCTAGTATTAGGTATTTCTTTACTATCTGCTTATTAAATATTTCCTGTTTACTAAGTAGTTCTAGTAGTAGTTTAACCTCTTTTTTAGTAGGGTTATCTTTGCCTAATACTTCTAAGAGCATTTTATATAGCAAAATATTTTCTAAAATATATATAATAAACACCTTCTAGCTATTCTTAATAATTTCTTATATAAATATTAATAGTTTAGTAATACTAAAGCACTTATACTTCTAGGTATTTATCTTAGTATTAATAATAATACCCTCCTTTTCTATAGAAAGCTAGAATAAAAGGAGATTACTAGTTCCTTCTAGCTAAAAAGCTTTAGTAAATAGTTACTATATCTTTCTTAGCTATCCCTTTAAGTTAAGTAAGAAGAAAGTTAGCTAGTATATATTTTAGCTAGGTATAGAGAACCTATTAAACCCTTCTAAGATAGGAGCCTTTACTATTATAGATTATAGCTATAATAACTTAATAAGTTAGCTACTAATAATATTAACTTAGAAATATAAGTCTATATTAATAACTACCTCCTCTTTAGTAAGGTTTTAGAGAATAATTACCTGTCTCTTTATAGTATCTCCTCTAAGAAGGGTGTCTAGTTCTAGGGTAGGTGTGAGGGTTACTAATAGTAGCTCCTAGTCTACTTATTTTCTGATAAGTTAAGTTTCTTAACCTTTTTAGTTATCTAAATTATATTAACTCTAGCCTTATTAGTATAGAGTTAGAGTGCTACTAGTATCTTATTTATACCTGTCTTATCTTCTAGGTATTCCTACCTATAATACCCCTTCTTATTATACTTAAAATATACTATATCTCTAGGTATAGTAAGCCTTATACTAGGGTTAAATATAGGCTTATTTAGAGCTATGCTTTATAAGCTACTAGTAGTAAGTTAGTAAGGTATTAGGCTCTAGCCTCCCTAGATACCCTTATAGCTAGATCCCTATTATAGGACCTTTTAGCTAGTTCTAGCTAGGAGTAGCCTCCTTAGTATATACTCTTTCTTAGTATATTGCTTTCTGCTTTTACTATATAGTAGGTTACTACTATATTACTAATATATCTTTTATAGCTGCTCTGCTTTTATAGCTATATCTCTAAGCCTCTTAATCTTAACCTTTTATTACTCTAGCTCTCTTTATAGAAAAGAGGCTAACTAGAAGTATAGAGTATAGGCCTTAGCTTTACTATTTTCTAGGTCTAGTATACCCAGGTTCTAGTATATTACTAACTACTTAGTAAAGAATTATATTAGAGACTATATCTCCTTCTAATATATTATATCTAGCTTCTTATAGTATCTCTGCTTTTAAAGCTTAGGGTTAATATACTATTAGTAAGTAAATACTATAAAGTTAGTTTATATAAGATCTCCTTCTAACCTAGTTTTATAGTATCTCTACTAGGTTTATAGAGTTAAATTTATCTTTATAAGTAACTATTAGACCTACTACTCTAGCATACTACTAATATATAGTTAGTTTCTATTCTTAATTACCTAGATCTAGTTACTAATCTGATCTACTATAAAGTTCTCTATTATAGTATAGCAATTATATATAGGGGGTTTATTCTAATCCTGCTATAGGTTTCTAACTGCTATATAGTTAGCAAGCTGCTATAGAAGGGCAGTTATTTGCTCTTTATAGTGCTACTACTATAGCTATATCTATTTTATAAGATTCTCCTACTATCTCTATATAAATATTATAGTCTAGATTAGGGCTTCTAAGATACTATTCTTATACAGAGTGTGTAATAGGATACTATATTAGCTACCTATTACTATATATATATAGAGCAATACCTAAGATCTAGTATATTCTCAGATAGTTACTCCCTCTAAAATATCTTTTCCAGGTTTATCTAGCTCTTCTTTATAATATCTATGCAAATTGCCTTATATTTTAGAACTTAGTAAGTAACTAGTATTATATTAGCTAAGGCCCTATTAATTATATTCTATATAGCTAACCTAAAGTTCTTTATAGTTAAACTCTGCTACTAATTAGTTAGTATACTATTACTTATTTATTTTAGATATTCTGACTAGTACTAGTCTCTTAAATTAAGATAAAAGTAATAGAATTATAAGAGTATAGCTATAGGCCTTAACTAGAAAGAGCTAGAATACTAAATATAGGTGTCTGTTACTATATTAGACTATTGCTTAATATTCTAAGTCTGTTATGCTCAGAGTTTTTTCTAAGGTATTAGTGGTAGCCGCCTGCTAGCTAACCTTTTACTGACTATATGTCTATGCATATACACCTAATCCTTATTCCCTTACAGATATCTAATACTAGATAATAAAAATTACTTACCTTTATAAAAATACTAAGAAAACTAAATAGAAAATACTATTAATTATATATAATAAGATAGATATAAAGCTTATAATTAGAATTCCCTAACTAGATAGAAATATAAACTATAATATATTTATTATAAATCTCTAAAAGATAGTACCTAGTTAGTATAAGATAGTTACTAGGAGATTATAGCACTTATTAGTCTAACCCCTAACTAAACTATTTTAAACTAAAACTATAGAAATATATATTATATAAGGGAAACCTTTAAGGAATATCTCCTTATCTAGTTACTACCCCTATTATTCTAGATTTATAAAAGCTAAGCTATTATTATCTACTCTCCTAAAACCTATATAACAAACTATAAATATTTCTATAGAACTAATATCTTTATATACTAGACTAAGCCTATCACAGAAAAACATTTATTTTAATTAGTAATAAAATCCAGAAAAAATATAAGATTAATATAATTAATATATTTAATATAACTAATATCTATAATAACCTAGTAAGGCTATAGTATATAACACTAATATAGCTAATACTAACTTATAGAAATAAAATCCTATATCTTCTTCTAAAAAAGACTTTAATTATATTTAATATTATAAAGCTAATAACTCCATAGATAAGGAGGAATCTATTATTAGCATAGATAATAAAAATAATAAGCAGAATTAAGAAGACTATACTAAGCAAATTAATATAGCTATATAGCCTTTATAGTATAGCCTATAAACCCTAGAATACCTTTTCTAATATAAGAATAAGTATCTAGTATTTAATATTAGTATATTCTAAAACTTACTCCTTAAAGATCTAGGAGTTTGCTTATATAATATCTATCTCTATTAGTCTAAACTATATCTAGACTTTAATAAAATCTTTACTTATTAAACCTTATCCTCTTTTTAGCCTAATATAATAATTCTAAGCCCTATTAAACTATAGTAGGATATTAATATATACTTATACTAATATATATATACTAAGATTATTATTTATAGTTATTATAATAGATAACCTATTATTATATATATTAATATAAGAGCAGACTATTCTATTATTAGCAAAGCATACCTCTACTAATTCTATATTCTCATAAAATACTTAAAGGTCTTTAAGCTCTAAGATATAGAAAGCTTAAAAATAATTACTTAGATAACCTTTACTATTCTTATATATAGCTAATACTTAAGCAGCAAAATAGTAATAGCAGAACTTTATATAAGCACCTAGCTTATACTATATCTTAATACTAGCCTGCTAATAGGCTAAGATTTTAATATCCTAAATAGAGTAAATATCTTAAACTTAGAATTATATATCTAAATTACCTTATATAATAATCTTTAAATCCTATTATAGATCTACTTAAAGGTTCCTATTAGAGTATATAATATATATACTTTAAGAAATATAACTATTATACCCTATAATTATTTAATAATTTAAGTTAATATACTAAAAGGAGTAAAATAGAATTTCTTTTATTTAGTTTAAAGCATAAAGAGTATATATTTATATATATAGGTATATTTCCTTTTATTCTAGTAGTTAATAATACTTCTTATCCCTTAAAAATAAAATATAGAATAAAGCTAGAAACCTTATCTCTATTTAAAGCTAATAGATATCTTAAAATATAATTATATAACCACTTATAATTAGTATTCTCACTATCTTTAAAAAGGCAGCTAACTTACCACTCTATATTTAATCTTATAGATTAGAAATTATTAACCTTAGTCTAACTTTCTAAAGAAACTCTAGATAAAAAAATCTACCTTACTAAACTAATAAAATTATAATCACCTTTAGTCTAAGAAGTAATAAAGGATAACCCCACACTAAAATAGGCTAATATTTATAAAGAGAATATTAACCTTAATAGTAAGATTAGAATAATAAAACTAAAAAGCTTACTAGCTATTATTACTAAGAAAAGTATTTATATCTATAACTAAGATAATAATACTATTTAATACCTTAAAGAGGTTATATTTTATTATCTAACTATTTAAAAAGATTAGAGCCTAATTAACCTCCTAGAAGACTAATACCTAAAAGTTAAACTTATTAATAGATAGCAAAATATAAATATCAGTTAATATTCCTACCCAGTTAGCAAAGAAGATAAAAAGCTAATAGATAAAACCCTTAATAAGCTATATATCTAACACTAAATAGAATAGAGCAAATTAGAACTAACCCCCTTTAGGGCCCCTATTTTTATTATATAGCAAATTATTAATAGCAAATAGAAGGGCTATATAGTTATAGACTTATAAGTATTAAATAAGGCTACTATCCCTAATATATACCCTATACCACTTTAATAGGATATTATTAAATAACTTTAGGGTAAGCTATAGATTACTATTATTAATACTTAATTATTCTTCTACTAATTTCTTATAAAAAGGAAACACTAAGACTGCTTTACTATTATTAGCTATAGAGGATAAGAATAATCTAAAATAGCACTAATAGGCTTCTATAACTCCCTAGCATATATCTAATATATAGTAGATAACCTGCTATAGCTATATAAGAAATTTACTTATATATTTATTAATAATATTATTATTACCTTAAAGAACCTTAATAGCTATCTAAAACACCTAAACACTATACTAAAGTTATTTACTACTATTAGTTTATCTCTATCCACTAAGAAATCCTTTATAAAATACCCCTCTATTAAACTCCTTAGCTTTACTATAAACACCTTTAGCCTTTTAAATATATAAGACTAGACTAATACTATTTATAAAATTAAATATCTATATAACTTATAGTAACTAGAATATTAAATTAGGGTAACTAGCTTCCTCTAGTATATTATCTCTTATTATAGCAGCTAAATTAAACTATTATAATAGAGAAAAATAACCTTACTAGCAGATATATAAGTATAGAGTAAAAATAAAGGAGTATTAAGAAATATCTTTTACTAATAAATATACTTTAAACTATCTCTTAAAGAAGTAGCTAGTTTTAATAATATTAAAGAAGTATTAATAGCAGATAATATATTATTCTACTATAACCCTAATAAATAATTATTCCTTTAGCTTAACTTATTAAAGGAATATAGACACTTAGTGCTTATCTTCTAACTTACTAATAGTATTAAATAGAAGCTATATAACTCTATTAAAAGAATAAGTATTCTGCTAATTACCTATATTAGCAAGGCGCTTAACTAGGCTAAATAAAAATACTAGCTAACAGAGCTTAAAGTTACTTACCTTATATAGATAGTAAAGAAGTATTAACTATTAATTTAATTATTATAAAAAGACCTAACTATTATTCTTATAGATCACTTAGTAATATATAATATTATTAAATAAACCTCCTTATAGTTAGAAGACAAAATATAATTAAATCTATAACTTACCCTATTATCTAAATACCTCAGTTAATTCTCACTTTTATATTACTATATTCCAGATATATTAAATATTATTATAGATGCCTTATTCTAACTCCTAACTACTAAAATACCTATAGAAAATATTAGAGAACTTAATAAGGTATAAGATAATATACTAATAGGAGTTAACTTTATAATAGAAGCAATACTAAATAATAAATTTAGAATATTGCTTACCTAATCCTATCTATATTTTAAATTATAGAAAAAAGCATATAAGATACTCACTAATAAAACTAATAATACTAAATTAGACTTTATACTTTATAATAGACTGCTTTACTATATTAATTACTATACTAGAAAATAAAGGCTTTATATACTAAAAGAACTAGCTACTTCTCTTATTAAAGAAGCTTATAATAATTACTATTATTTTAGTAAAACCTAAATATAGAAAGCCCTTAATAAGCACTTTTATATCCCATACCTTTAATAATAAGTAGTAAGCTATATTACTAACTACCCCTATTATAATATATTAAATATAGATAGGTAATTACTACTAGGTATAATATAGCTAATCTTAATACTAGTAATTCCCTTTTACACTATTATAATAGACTTTATTATTAAACTCCTAGAAATCCTATTATAGTACTCTAGATATAAATAAAAAAACTACTCTCTACTTAATATAGTCTTAACTATTAATAATAAATTCTTAAAAGCTACCCTTCTAATCCTAGAATATTTAATATATATAGTAGAAATTTAGGGCTAGCTCCTTCTTTATAAACTTTAAAGAGAAAATTAGAGAATCCTAAAAGCAATTATATCAGACTATAACTAGAAGTTTCTCTTAAAATTCTAAATATCCTTATAAATAGAGCTAAATACTAAATTAAAATTTTCAGCTATATATTATATATAAATAGATAGAATATTAAAATATAAGAACTAAACTATTAAACTAGTAATTTGCTATTTTATTAATATCTTAGAGGAAAACTAGACTAAAATACTTTCTAGCTTATAATATAACCTTAATAATATATATTCTTAGATTATTAGATATTTACTAAACTAACTCCTTTATAGACTTAATACTAATAATATATTAAATATACTAGAAGACTTAAACCTAGAAATAAACTGCAAAGTCTTCTAGAAGGAAGCTAAGATCTTAATTATAGTAGCCTAGCTATATATAAAAGAATAATATAATAAGAAGTATCACTTTATTATATTTTAACCTAGAAATTAGGTATACCTTAAACTAGGTTTAGGTTACCACCTTCTAGGATAACTAAATATAAAATATAGCTATTAATAAATTCCCTTTAAGATCCTTAAATAAGTTAGTAAACTAGCCTATTAACTAGATATCCCACTAAATATAAATATCTACTTAGTAATATTAGTTATCTAACTAACACTAGCACTAGCCCCTAGAACTAACCTATTTAACTAATAAAATAACTATTAAGAACTAGTTAATATTAAAGAAGATAATAAAACCTACTAGCTAGAAGCATATAAATATTATAAGATCAAAAATATCCTAAAAAAGAGAATATTAGTCTAAGAAAAGATCTAATATCTTATTAAATAAAAGAGATACCTGCTAACTTATATAGTCTAAATAGATAAAGATACTATAAATATAGATAAACTAATAGAAGCCTTTAAAAATAAAGATTAAGAAATAGAAAGGCTATAATAATAAGTATAAGCTTAAAGACTAGCTTAGATAAGTAAAGAACAAATACTTAAGCCTAGTAAAAAACAGAAATAAGCAAAATATCTAAAAGGAAGACTATAAAAAACTATAATATAAGATAAAGAATAATAAGGAAACTAATATAAATAATAGCTATAATAATCTTAATATCTTAAATAAGTTATTTAGTCTAGAGATATTATATAGCTAGAACCTTAGTATTAAATAGCACCTTACCTATAATTATCCCCTTTATAGCGCCTATTCTAATAAATATACCTATAATAGTAGCTGCTTTAAGAACCTTTATAACTATAATAGCTACTCTTACTTACTAGCTATTCTCCACTTATTTTCTTTAACTAATAAGAAAAATTAGCAGCCTTTTTATATATATAAAATAATAATATATTACCTAGTAACCTATATAGTTATTACTATCCTCCCCCTTAACCTAGTATTAAGAAAAATTTTCATATATATACCTTCTTTACTCTCTATATCACCTATTAACGCCTTTATTAATATAAAGGCCTCTCTTATATTAATATATTTATTACTAACTATTCTATTATCTCTTTATTATATCTATTCCTATTACTCCCTTATCACACCTATTATATCTAAGATATTTATTATCTAGAGTATATATTTTACACCTTTAAAACTATTACTATAATATATACCTAGTTACCACTTTAATACTACTAGTTAATATACTAAATATAGTATATCTAAGGTTAACTCTATTACCCTTAATAGTATCTAATACTACCTTTCTAGCAGATCTATTTCTGCTAATAAGCCTAGCTACTATATCACTAACCTCTAAGCCTATAAATATACCTTAAATATTAAGTATAAGAAGTATAGTAACTATAAGAATATCTCAGAAATACTATATATCCTTTACCCCAGAATAAATACTCACCTTATTTCTCACTTATAGCTAACTAATACTAGTATATTTTATTATAATTTTCCTAATCTAATAAGCACTAATAATCAGCTAAATATTAACTAAGACCTGTAAAACTTATAATATTATAATTCTGCTTATATTACTAGTACTAATAGCCTAAGCACTCCAGCTAACTTTAAGACTAACTCTAAGTTACTTAGTGAGAATAGTAGTAATAAAAGTAAAGAAAGCAAAGATAGTATTAAATATATTAAGCCTAATTAATACCTTAAACCCAATTAACCTATTATTATTAACACTATAGCTAGAAGTAACAGATTTAATACTAAGGTAACCTCTATTTCTAAGAATAAGGCTATAGCCTTAGCTATATCTAACACAGTTAATATCTCTATCTAGCCTAAGTAAGATATTATAATTATTAATATAATATATATCTATAGTAAGTAAGTAGATATAATTACTAAGTTACTCTAAGATATATAAGTTACCTATAACACCTTAATTAAGGTATATAATATTAATAATAAGGAGAATACTATTAAGGCACTTAATATTATTAGTATATATATTACCTATATTATAGATAAATTTAAGGTTATTACTATAACTATGCCTTATACTCTAGTCTATAAGAATCTAGGCCTCCTAGACCCTAACTAGTACCTTATATTAAAGACTTCTAATAAGCATAATATATCTACTATAGGTTTTAACTAGAGTAATACCTATACTATAGCTATTATAGCTAATATATTTAGTACCTTTAATATACTTATTATATATACTATATCTAGCTTATCTATAGCTTCTAGCTTCTTAGCTACTCTAATTATTATTAATAGTTCTCACACTAACCCCCTAAAAAGGGTTATTATTGCTAACTAAGCTGCTATAGCCTAGGCTACTAGATTTTACTAGCTTACCCACTCCTATACTAGCTTTATAACTATATAAAGCTCTATTACTACTTCTCTAGTATATATTATAGTTACTAATATTACTAAGCTAGTAATTATCTAAGGCTATAAGTACTATAAAATCTATACCTTAATTTAGACTAGATATACTATTATTAGTCTATTTATATATATTAATACCTTTAAGGTGTTTATTATTAAACATATTAAGGGTAACCCAGAGTTTAGCACTGCCTCTATATTCTTTATTATAAAGAATATACTTTATTATAACTTTCCTAGTACCTATACTAAGAGTAATAGTTATATCTCACAGACTATAATTAATAGTAATAACCTTACTGCTATTAATACTCTTATTAATATTAAATCTAGTAAAAGTAAGGAAGTATTAGATTATTAATATAAGGATATTAATAGTATCTAGGCTATTTATAACTATATTATTACCCTTATAGTATCTATTACTATTATTAAGGAGTAGGGTAATATAGAGAGCTTCCTAAAAATTAATAATACTACCTACTAGGTATATATTAACTACCTTTAAAAGAATAAAGCACTTATAACTACCTATTAGGTAGATATTAGCTAGCTTCCTATAGCTAAGAATAATAATAATAATAATATTAAGGAGGAATATATTAATATGCTCTAGCTTAATAAGCCTACTTCTTCTACTAACCTAATCTAAGCGTAGTTATAAAAGCAAACACCCTTATAATATTTACTTTTAGTATAGAATAACTATAGGTTTAATTAAACAGAATATAGAGATAGAAGGGTTTAGGTAGAGGACTAGTAATAAAGCACTATAGTTAGCATATTATATATTAATAGCAATCTAGGTATAAATATTAGTTTATATATTATATTGCAGATAATGTGATTTTTTTATTATGCAGGTAATTAATACATTAAAGGGATTTAACCCCTTAAGTATATAGATAGGCTTAAATATACTTAACACATTTAAGCTCCTTAACACACTTAACGCGTTTAACGCACTTAACGCGTTAAATGCAATAAACGCAATAAAGGCTCCTAGAGCATTTATCGCCTTTAAGGAGAGATCCTTTATTTATTCACATCATATTTTCACCCAACAATACGTTCACCCTAGTGAGCTATATCACTAAGATAATATTATAGAAACCTAGATTACTAAAAAGTATATTTTTAAGAGTTTTAGGATTAATATCTTAGTCTCTATTTAGAGCTAGCTATACCTTCTTTATAACCTCTATACTAGTATTATATATAAGCTTAGTAAGTATAATATAAAGCCTATCTTTAACTATAGCAAACTAAAACTATTTTATCTAAGAATATAGTTAAGTTATTTCTCTTAAAGTAGAATTAGAGCATATTAGTAATCTCTTATATCTTATCTACTAATATATCTACTTAAAGCTAATTATTATACTATTAAAGCTTTACCTATATCTCTATAATCTTATTATACTCTATATTACTATTATACCTGCTATTTACCTTCTATCTTAGAGATTAGTATTAATTAGACTATATAGTAGAATAAGCTATTATTCTTACTAGCTACTATAATACTAAATAGTATTTCTTAATACTATAAAGAATAGATATTAGGTGGAAATATTATTAATATCCTTTATAGAACTAAATATAACCTTCTTTTTAATCTTTCTAATAATCTTCTTAAGTTCTATTTAGTTAAAGAGTTTATATTTCTTATTACTATTAAAATCTATTTCTAGTTAGTTATACTCCTATTAGAGTATAAGATTACTATAGCTAAGAAACTATAGATTACTAAGCTATTTTAAAGTATTTAGCTTTAACTTCTAGGTAATAATATATATACTAAGTTCTAAAAGAATAAATTATTATAGTAAATAAGTCTATAAAGAATACTTAGATATTATATAGAACCTTAATCTCTAAATAAGCTAGAATAATAATAAGAGTACTAGTAGCTATAATAAGGCTATAGTAGTTATAAGAGTAGAAAATCTAACTCTATTTATAGCTCTTTATATATTTAGGCTTATCTCTACTATATAGTAGATAGTTATTTAAGTTACCTTTAATATTCTATACTAAGATATAGTATATAACTACTTATAAAAGAAAAGGATAAGTACTTAGTAAGCTTAGATATTTCTAAGTTCTATACTAAGTATAAATAGTGTAAGAGAAATACTATAAAACCCTATAATAAAAATACATAATAATATAGAGGCTATATAATAGAGGTTGATTATATAATACAGTGTATTACAGTACTATTAGTACTGTGTATACTGTTAGAAGAAGCCTCTAGAAAGCTGTGGAAACTGCTAGCTTTCACTACCTAAGTTAAGGTTAAACCTAAAAGGGTTTTAGGTTACTATATTACTTAATAAATAACCTAAATAAGGAAATAAGTGGGGCAGCTTAGCAAGCAGCTTACGCAGCTATAGAAGGCTCTAGAATCCAAGCCTTAAGTATAAATAACTCGCCTCTCCCTTTCTAGAATACTCCCTTTTACTTAGAAGGTAGACACTTTAATATTAACTTATTTATACTTATTATTTCCCTTTTGAGCTATCGATTACGTCATCAACGATTACGTAACCTAAGAGGTTATAAGCCCAGCTTATATAAGCTGAAAAACGCCAAATAACGCCAAAAAAACCCAAAAAGCCCAAAACGACGAAACCGAGATTCAAACCTCAAGCCCTTCTATACAAGGCTAATACCTATACCGCTACACTATATAACCTCCTACCTATTTACACTATTAATCACAATAACTACGTCTATAATAGACACTAAATTCACTGTCTCTAAGCTTAAAGGAGCCTCTAACTATACTACTTAGGCTTTAAGAGTTAAGGCTCTTTTAGCTAGCAAGGAGATAAATATTAACTTAGAGGTACCTATAAGCAAGTCTAATAAGGACCTAAATAATAAAGCACTAGCTTATATATAGCTATTATGCACTAATAGGCCCCTATAGGTTATAAAAGACACTATAATAGCGCCTAAAGCCTGGAAAAAACTTACTAATTTATATAAGTCTAAGGGGTTTATAAATAAATTCCTAACTTGTAGGGAATTCTTTAATACTACTTTAGAAGACTTTAGTAGTATAGAAGGATACCTTACTAAAGTTAAGGAATTAACTGATAATCTAGCTTATTATAAGCTAGCTTTACCTAAACAGGTTATTATAGCCTGGATTTTAAATAGCTTAGATAAAAGCTATAAGGGTTTTATAACTAATATAACCTAAAGCCTTAGGGCTAACCCAGAGGCCTATACTCTTAACTCTTTATTTACTAATTTACTAGATAAATATAAGAGAAAAGGAGGAAAAAACACTATAAATTATACTAAAAAGGGGCCTAATTGGGTTAATAAAAAGCCCTGGAAAAAAACTAGGGGATTATTCTGCAAAAACTGCAGAAAAAGAGGCCATACTAAAGAAAACTGTGCTTTTTTACACCCTGATAAGGCTCCTGACTGGTGGAAGCCTAAAAATAATAATAATAATAAAAAGGCTGAAAAACCAGCTTAACAGAGTAATACTTCAGCTAAAACAGTTAATATAACTGTTGATAATAAGCCAAATAATACTATAAATATAGCTGATAATATAGCTGAAAACTCCTCTATTTCTGAGGATTTTAACCTTATAGATATAAACTATGAAGGAGGAAATACTCCTCTAGCAGTTAATAACTTCTATAAGGAAGATTATGAATTTGAAAACGTAAATATAACCTATAATAATAACCCTTATAATAATAATAATAATACTAACCTATTACTAGGTGGTTTAATAAAATAGGAATTTAATAACCTAAAGAACTACTATAACCAGAATGTAACTAGTTCTTTAAATAAAATCTCTTTCTGTTTAGATACTGCTGCCACTATTCATACTATTAGTAATATAAAATATCTATATAATATAAAAGATATAAAAGAAAGGGTTAAATAGGGAGAAGCAGGCTATTTAACTGCAACTAAAGAAGGATCTATAAAGCTATCCTTTAATAATTAATATTCTATAATATTAAATAACGTCTACTATATACTAGAGCTAGGTATTAATTTACTTAGCTAAAATAAGCTTAATAATCTTAGAATAGCTTCTATCTTTTAGAAGCAACCTATTCTATATAATATAAAATAAGATAAAATACTAGCTATAGGGCAAAAGAAGAATAACTTATACTTCTTTAATATACCCTCTACTAATATAAATAATAATAATAATAATACTGTAAATATAACTAAAGATAACTTATATAATAAGGCTATACTTAATAAGCCCTACTATAATAATATACTATAGCATAAAAGACTAGGTTATACTAACTATAAAGCTATATAAAAGCTAACTAAAGCTGCTATAACTAATACCAATATACTATTTCTTAATAAAAGAATATCTTATAAAGCTTGCTTTAAAGGCAAGTTAACTAATAAGGTAAAATATAATAACTATATAAATAAACAATATAGCTACTTAGATAAAGTAGCTGGAGACCTATGTGGACCTATAAAACCACCTACTTATAATAACTATAAGTGGTTTTTAATACTTATAGATAAATATACTAGGTATGCATAGGGATGTCTCCTAAAAACAAAAGATTCTGAAGAGGTATCTGCTGCCTTTGAGGAATTTATAAATATACTAAATAATAATAATAATAATAAACGGGTTAAGGAATTTGATACTGATGGTGGCTTAGAATTTAATAATAAACGAATAAAAGCCATATATATCTATCAGGGTATTATTTATAATATAAAGCCTCCTTATACCTATAAGCCTAATAGCATAGTTAAATGAATAATTTGTACTATTGTGAATAAAGTATGAACTATACTATATAATTCAGGTTTGCTACTCTACTTATGGGGTGAAGCCTTTTTAGCTGCCTTATATTTATATAACAGAACCCCCTATAGCTCTATAGGCTATAGAATGCCTTATAAGTTAAAGAATGGCTATAAGCTAGATATATCTAATATAAGAATATGGGGTAGTATATGCTATTATAAAAATAAAGACCCTAATCTAAAGAAACTAGATATAAGGGCAAAAAAGGGAGCTATAATAAACTATGGCAAAAATGCCTATAGAATATGGGATCTAATATCTAAAAGGGCTTTATAGTCCAGAGATATAGAAATCCTCGAAAATACCTTTATATCCTCTAATAATAAAGAGCTACTAATAACTATAAATCGTCCACTAATAATTAATAATAATAATAATAGCGGAAATAATTAAGCTGAAAATAGCTCTATTCAGTTTGATATTAACCCATAAGAGGATATATTAAATAATAATAATAATAATAATAATACTAGCTCTAATATTGAGATATAAATCCCCTAATCTTATATTAATAAAGAAGCCTATACTTGGGTTGATAACAGCGCGCTACTTCTATTAATAGAAGACTGTCTAAGGCTTAATATATTATCTGCTATTAATAAAACTAATAAAAAGGCTTCTTATATACTCTCTACTACTAGTTTAGTAGAGCCTGCTACCTATAAGCAAGCTATAAATAATATAAATAAAGATAAGTGGGTTGAAGGAATGCTTGCTGAAATAAAAGAGCTAGAAAATATTAATATGTGGGAAATAATCCCTAAACCACTAAAAAATAATAATAATAATAATAATATAAATATATTAGGTGGTAGATGGGTATATACTTTAAAAACCAATATAAAAGGGGAAATTCTACGCTATAAGGCTAGGTGGGTAGTATAAGGTTTTAATTAATATATAGGTATTGATTACCTTGAAACCTTTAGTACTACTTGTAGGCCTGAAAGCTATAGATTTCTATTATATTATAGTATATATAATAACTGGGATATATAGCAGTATGACGTCTCTAATGCCTTTGTCTATGCAGAGGTAGATAAAGAGATATATATGTAACTGCCTACTGGTTTTATTTATAACAAAAATACTAATAAGCTAGAATTTGATATAAATTCCCCTATAAAACCCTATAATAATAACTATATACTAAAGCTTAAAAAGGCCTTATATGGCTTAAAGCAAAGCCCATGACTATGGTATAAACACCTACGGTCTATCTTAATAAATATAGGCTTTAAGGTTTCACCTTATGATGAAGCTCTATTTATATTAAATAATAATAATAAATAAGCCTTAATAGCATGCTATGTGGACGATATGCTTATGGCTACACCAAATAATACTATAACTGAATATATATATAACTCTTTATTAAAGAGTATAAAAATAAAGCCTATGGGGGTGCCTAGTAAATTCCTAGGCTGTGAAATAACTATAGACTGTTAAAATAAGGCTTTATATATATATTAAAGCTAATATACTGAGAAAATACTTAATAAATATAATAAAAAATATATATATCTAGCTGAAATACCTATGGATAATAATATAAAGCTATATAAAAATATAGATATAGCTAAGCTAGAAGAAATAACTATATATTAATAGCAAATAGGAGCTTTACTTTACTTAGCCTTAAAAACTAGGCTTGATATAGCTCTAGCTGTTATTACCTGTGCTTGATATATGAGTAATCCTTTTAAAGAGCACTTTATAGCCCTAGATAAGATATGGGGCTATTTAAATAAATATCCTATTTTAGGATTATATTATAACTGTAATAATAACTGGCTATATAATAATAATAATATTATTGGATTTTCAGACTCTAATTGGGCTGGAGATCTAGATGATAGAAAGTCTATAACTGGCTATATCTTTACTTTTGGACTATATAATATAATTAGCTGGAATAGTATTAAATAAAAGATAGTTGCTTTAAGCACCTGTGAAGCTGAATATATGGCTCTAATAGAGTCTATAAAAGAGGCTATATATTTATATAATAACTATAACTATATATATAAAGTTCTGGGCTATAAGGCTTTAGATAAGCCTAAAATATTAATGGATAATGAAGCAGCTTAAAA